>JAIPRK010000067.1:400544-452842 GCA_025469195.1 Chaitophorus viminalis
TATAAAGAGTGCAATTGGTACACTAACCTTAAAATATATGCAGCGCAATTGGTACACTAACCCTAAAATATATGCAGCGCAATTGGTACACTAACCCTAAAATATATGCAGCGCAATTGGTATATTGGCCCTAGAATAAAAATTTTGTTTTAGGCGCAATTGGTCCATGCCCTAGTAAACACTGGTCAGCGACCACACAGACACAATATTGAGGTAAATAATAAATTGGTCTATAGATTATAGTTATCTATGCATTTTTAGTTTTTTTATCGGAATCTGCAAAACGTAATAATATATTACTGAATGCAATTTCTAACGATAATAACGAATCAAAAAAAACTAAACTTTGAGCTCTATGTGCAACACGTTGGGTAGATCGCCATGACTCCATCTTTACATTCCACGAACTTTATAAATATATTGTAATAGTATTAGAAGAACTAGAGAAAGATACAAATCGAGAAACATCTCTTAATGCTTCAGGTTTCAATTCAAGTATTAAACAAAGTGTGTTTATAGTAGCATTAAAAACCGTAGCTAATTTATTTGTATACTATGTATATTATGTCTATATTAAGTATTCAGTTACAAAGTTCTAATCAAGATCTATCTAGTGCAATGGAAAATATAAAACATGTACTAAATGTGTTTGAAGACATTCGTAAAAATCCTGATACAACATTCAGCACTTTATACGAATGTACAGCTCAAACATTAATGACATCATTAACAGAAATCCTATTGAATGGTTTAAAATAACAATTTTTATACCATTTTTAGATCATATTATTCAAGAATTAAAATCTAGATTCAGTGATAAATTTGTTAAAATTATTCCACTTGAAGGGCTCATACCAATTCACAAAGATTCACACAGTACTGAGGCTATATTAAATGCTGCAATATTTTATACTCAAGATTTACTTTCAAGTTCAGATTTAGTATTAAAAGTAGAAATAAGTCTTTGAAAATCTAAATGGAATAAAATAGAAACAAATACCCCTCATACTGCTGTTTCATTACTTCCATACTGTGAAGAATTTTTTCCAAACATCAAAATCCTTTTACAATTATTTGTTACGCTTCCAGTACCCACAGCAAAGGTCATTTTCTACCTTAAGGTGATTAAAAAATTATATACGCTCTACAATGACTGAACCTAGACTAAACGGCTTAGCTTCATTAAATGTTCGCATAAAGATAAATATGTAGATATTGACTTAGTTAACAATCAGTTCGCTAGAAAAAAGAAAAGAAGAATGCAATTAGAGGACTGGTTGATCTAACTGTTACTGCAAACTGTATTATTATGTACTTATTACGAAATAATATAATATTCATTTAGACTTTAAATTATTTATACATGTTAATTAATAATTATAATAGTATAACATTAATTTTGTATGCACATTGCAGGATTGATTTTCCTTACCATTTAAACTTCAAATTTTTTTCCCTCAAATTGTACATAATAAGTACATTATTTTCATAATAATAGGACTATAACTAACAAAATAGCACTCACTATAAAAAAATCCTAGATCCACTATACTGTGATCAGATACATTATGAAGGCTTATATTTTTTATTACTTAAATGTTGATAGTTAAAGTACTTCATCTATAAAACTTAATACCTTGTAAAAAATAAAAAAAAATCAGTAATTTTAATTTAAACACCACGTATGTGCAGATTATTGTGGTAAAATACTTGTATGTATAATACATCTACGAATATAAACATTTCTTGTGTAATATGATATGTAAAATATAATCTATGAATGTATGACATGTATATGAATTATGAATATACGGTATACCGAATGATATTCATTATTTAATTGCAGTATATAACAAAGCATAAATTATTATACTATACTTTACAGATTACTAATTTTATTGGTTTACAAGACATTATGAGTGAATGTAATTACTAAAGTATAATTTACATAATTTTAAAATAACGGACTTCTAATTGAAGGAAACATAAATGAAATAAAATAAGTCATTACTAATTCAAAGCCTTATCATTTTTACACAATACGCAGTTTATAATATAGCCTATCTAAATGGTAATTTTTGCTACTAAGATATTTATGTGATAGTATTAGTTGCATACAGCTACTGAGGCCATTAATAACCTCGAAAATACAAGGTTAAACGCGTCACAACTTTAACAAAAAACAAAAATAACGTTCATAACAGTTATATTATGTCTAATTTTTTTGCAATTACAACAAAAAATAGTTGATTTTATACTATTATTAATTATTACTATGCATTAATGTACAAATAAAAAAATAAAGTATACATAAAGATGAAATTGTAAAATACGTAAAAAGTAGGTGTATAGTTATAGTTATTGTATAACAAAATGGAGTTCTTGAAATAAAAATAAAAATAACGCATATTACAAGTGTCGTAATACTGCTCATTAAATTATAATTTTACTAACCATTTACTTACAGTATTTAAATTAATCCCAGTATATGTATCTATAGTCTTATAGATGTACATTATACATATAAAATGTACAATCTGATACGAGTAACTTAAACAATTACCTATATTACATTGGTAAAAATTATAGGTATACCGTAAACAGGACATTAGAACATAGGTACAGTTCGAGAAAATAATCTTTTATAAGGATATTTTCGGTTTTATATTATACGGCTTATATTTCTTATGAAATCTGTAAAATATAAGGAGTTTCGTGATGATTTGATAGATGCAATAACTTATGTCCTATAAATTATTTTTATTTTGTTTAATTAATATTATAGTACTGTACTACAACAAAATTGTATTAAAATATTGTTTTTTCCTATGGAACCCAAAGGAAAAACTTAAACTGTTTTTTTTACAGTAGACCAAATTTGAAATTTGAGACTTTAGGTTTTGAAAAGAAAAATATTTAACACATTATTAATATAATGTAGTACCTACAATATAATTTATAAAAAAAAAAAGTGAAAAATAATAAATAGAACCAAAGTTATTGCATTTGTCGAATCATTCTGAAACACTCTGTATACTATAAAATTGGATATACACAATATGTATTTGAATATATCCTTAACAAATTAAAAATGCACCTTTTGTTATAAATAACTATTATTTTAACATAACAATTGAATACCCGCAGTATATTTGACTGCTGTAAATTAGGCTTGCAGTGGTGTTCCCAGCTTTTTTGAAAGGGGGGATTAATTTTTGACTTATCACTGACTCGTGAGGGGGGCTATTACCTATTTATACCTTATTCCAGTAAATTTATATTTTAATTTACATTATCTCCCTGAACAACTTAAAAAAAAACCTTTTAATCTTCAAGTTTACTGTTTACATTCAGATTGAAATTATAATAAAATATTGTAACAAATTGTTTCCGTTGGTATATACACATACAAGTTTAATATAATATTATACTATAACTATACAATAACTATACAATTAATGAATTAATTATTAAATATACATTTTTAACTACAGCAAAATTTCTAGTTATCTCGGTCTTTTGGCTATATCATCTAACACTTCATTTGATGTAAACATCACGTCTTTACGAATTAAACCATAGTTAAACCATTTAAACTTTAAATGATCCTACAACAAACAAAAATATATAACATACAGTTTTAAAATGTGTAATTTTCATTTGAGATTATAACTTGATCATTGAATTTCTTATGTATGTGTTTAGATCTACGGCTAACTAGATACACTATGTCCCGCAGACAACAAGATTTTTTTTTAAATACAGACTTTTTATGAACCCATTTTAGAAGCTATTATAAATTGTGATAAAACCTTGTCCGATTTTAAACCTATAAATTTTTTTTCGTATTAATAATAAATCATTAAACAAAAAAATATCCAAAGGGGAAGATATGACACCCTAATCCCCCTCCCCAGGTGCATACCACTGTAGGTCAGTAGTGTATAATTATTGTACAGTGTATATTATTAACTCGAAAACCTATAGACTATATAAGTATACCCATTTTTACTTTCCATACAAATTTTTATAATATATAATAGATACTTATTAGTTATTACAGACGTATCACATTTACAAATTAGATAGACTCAAGTATGTACTATGGTTGAAAGATTGATGATAGTGACGCATTTAGGATTTTCTTCTAGGGTTATTACAAAATTGAATTTACAATTGTTTAGTTCTGTTAGAAATTTTAGAATTTTAGAAATATAAGCTAAGTACAATTATAATTGTGTACAGTTTAAAAACTAATAAATATATAAGTAAGTTTATTTAGTTAATAATTATAACTTTAGTAAAGTAAATTGTTATCATGGATTTCTTTTATTTACAATTTTTTATACGCAAATAAGTAATAACTAATAATAATAAAAATAATAATCCAAGTTATTGATTGTAGATTGTACAACTAACGATAATATTATGAATAGAATGAAAACCTCTATTGTAATGATATGGAAATTAAATTGGATTTAATAAATTTATTTAAAAATTCCGCTCAAGTTTCCTTAAATTACGTCAATGTAATTTACTTATTTGTACAAACTATAAATACTAACATTTAACATGGATATTATGGATGTACACAATACAACGAAATAAAATCGTCAATTTCTATACTATCTTCGGACTCCATTCAACTACCGATATTATAGTATAAACGTCTGAATTCTGGTGACTTGGTGGTCTTGTATTGTTCGCATCACTATAGTCTATATGCGTTAATCCTATAGTGTTGCCATATAGGTGCTTAGCAATTATATTATTTTTAATTCAATTGGCATTGAAAAATATTCGAATCCTGATCCGTTTGAAACTGTTAATTTTGCTTTATTTTATCGTATTTTTTATTCGCTGATAGCTGTCAAGTTCTACATTTGCAGATTTTCTATGTACACCCATTAAATACGGTAATAAGTAAACACAATATCCGCAGTATCTTCCGCGTCGCCACTAAATGAAATTCCCGGTCGACCGATATTGGTTTCTATGTTTTTCGTCACTGACAAGTTTCGAACGTTTGTTAGCGATAACCAGACAAGACGTTTTCGCAGTAGACGCATTTCTATTCATCGTAGTCACGTGCAGGTGCGTCTTAATTTTTATACCAACCAATACCCAAACATTAAAACCTTCGGCCAAGTGTTAAACTCCTATACCTATACAAATAACATTTTACCAGGACAATACATTTCGTGAAATCTCCTACACTGACCTTTCTACCCGACTATAAAAGACTATTGTTATCTCAAGAAATGTTTGCGTACTTAAACTGTCAAATGCTTTGTATCTATGTGGAGATTATAAGAATATAATATTTGTAAATATTATTGGTGATCTTATTTAATATCTATTATTTTAGATTCTGAACGGAGTGATGGAATCTATTTATTATTTTCTATTTTAAGTAAATAGATATGTAATATATTTAAGAGTTTTTGATCCAAAATATCAAAACAATTTTATTATACTTTAATTTATACTTCTTATATTTTTTTATACTTTATATTAAGTTAAAATAAAATAATTTTACAACAGACTTGGGTAATAACTTTTTGTTTTTTTTTAATTTACTCATCTAATAAATGATAATTGATAAAAAATAATAATAATAATTTATCATCGTCATATTGTTATTGCTATAACTTTGCCTTAATTTAATAAACCAAAAATAAACAAACAGATTTCTGATTTTTGGTAAAACGATTTAAATAATTACTATCTATATTCTTAATCAGTTAATCACAGTAAAAATATAATTTGATCTTATGTAAATAAAATAATTCGGTCTTTAATATATTAAATTAAAAAAAAGGTAAAAAATCATTTCATCCATTAAAAATTGATATTTCTGGCTTTTATTTCTGTGAACTTTTCAATAATATCGTTATAGTTTACATTTTCACACAAATCACATTCAATGGAAATAATTACTAGATCTAAAAGTCGATATTTCTAACATTGTTCTCAAATAATGTTTAATGATTTTTAACTTCGAGAAACTTTTCTCGGCACTAGCAGTATTGTTATCGGAAGAGTCAATACTTAATAATCTTAATGCAATAGAAATGTTTAGAAATGAACCACATATAGATTATATTAAATTAATACATTCGATAGGTGTCTTTTGTTTGTTTAAAATTCTAGAAAATATTTTTAACTCGTCAAAAAATGAAGTTTCATTTAAATAAAAAATTTCCTCGTCCTTATCTTCAAATAACTTCAGACTTTTAATAATGTATAAAAATTTAAAGTTTTCTGAATTTATAGATATTTGTTCAAAAACATACAATTTTAAATGCTACATAAATAATAAAATATATATATTATTTTTCAAACGTGAGACTTCAAATTCAAGCAAAAATCGCAAGGCCTAGGGCCTGGGTCATGCTCCCCCTTTCTGTCTCTCCCCAGGGGACAACCCTGATTATTACCTATCCTAGCATGAATAAATACTACTGATTGATTAAGTGTGTAAAATATTGATTTTTTTTTAAATGTGTGGGAAGGGGGAAGGGTTGAACCTCTAACCTCCCCTTTTATACCGCTCATCCTGTAGATCCATATATTATTATTATTATTATTATTATTACTTATTATATTATTATAATGTATAGTGACAGTAAAATGTATCGCGTTTTGGCCTTGAACCACGATAGACGACGACGACGACTAGACATAGCTATGACTGTTGTACCACCGGTAGAGGTACATTGCATATACCGACTGTGTACGACATTACGTCGTCGTGGCGGTGTGGGAGACGCACGTTAACAAAAGAACGTGGTGAGTAGCAGCGAGAAGAGTAGAAAAGTACATGGAAATCGAATGCAGAGGTGAAGAATGCGATTGACCCTGCACCGTGTAGGTCTGTTGTAGGTAGTGCGTGCGCGCGTGTGCACGTCTGCGTGTGCTTCATTGTCTTTGGACAGTTCCCATGCGGCGGCGGCGGCCGTTCAACGTGAAAACCGGTTGTGTTGGTGATCTTGTGTGATATTATTGTAGCGCACGCCAACACGTCATATACTTTATAGCGCAAGTCTCTACGCGGCGGCATTAAAGACGGGTGCATTATAATAATGGTATTGTTGCAGGTACGCCGGCGCGCGACAGACATCTTTGTTGACGTAATTATAATATTATCGGCTGCTTCAGAAATTATATATTGTTACGACACACACACTCACGTATATAACATTAAAATACCACTCGTTCACTGATACCAGTGATACCTACATCTCTAAAACGACAAATCGTATCAACTTGAAATTTGACATAAAATATAGTCTCTCAAAATGTACAATAATAAGGGATTTTAAAAATGTTCGCCTTAGCAAAGACGGTACTATAGCTAATACCGGTACAATAATACGGCTGAAACTCGTTTTTGGGCGAACTACAGAAACGGTCTGTCGAAAAAATATTTGTTTAATAGAAATTTCGTTTTAAAGAATGACCAACTTATACTTTTGTTCAATTAAAATCTAGGTTTTCTTTATTAATAATAATAATAATAATAATAATAATAATACTTGTAATGCGTCTCATAATAATATTATGATTTATGTGTAATAATAATAATTAAAATTATAATAAACTATAGGTATAGATGGTATAGTAAACTAATCGCTTATACTATTCGATACCGATACAATAAAACATAATATTATAATATATCGTGGTGCATCACAGTATTTAAATAATTATTTATACAATCAGTGTTCAGTGATTGCTATAAGTTATGAGTTTTCGACAGTATGTGCACACTGCACACGTAATAATTGTCAATCTCCATCGACCACCAGCTGTCCTTCTGCTATTATTACGTAGTGTTGTGTGAGCATACCCGCTGATATCGTTAGCGCATCCAACTAGTCCGACCTAGAACAAAAGACTGGCGTGTATGCAAGGTATACTTATCTATGACTATAAGAACGGGATCGTCGCATAAACGATTCGAAGTGCCTCATCTTTCTTATATTATAATGTAAGATTTTTCAACATTTTATACTTTTATCCGAATGCCCTCCATTTGTTCTCCGTATTTAATATATTTTAATATACACGCAAATATAATAACTCTTATGAAATGTGAATCAATTAATAATAAAAATAAATAAATTATGTAACACTTTAATAATATATTTATTCATATTTACATATGTATATAATAATAATTACTCAAATTTCATCTTTTAAAAAAAATTTATTTGTAATAGTTATGCTTAACATTTTTGAAATTAATTTTGATTTGATACTCAAATTTTTAGAAAAATATTCAGCCATGGAATACATGAAATTGAAATAATGTACTACTGTAAAAAACAATTAACAAATCAACAATAATTATTACAGTAAAAAGAGTAAATTTATACTAATTGTTTGTGCAATAATTATTTTCTATTCTGGTTAGGTACTTATCGTATAAAATTAATTGCTCTGTTGTACAAATCGTATGTTTACAACGTTAGAAAATAACTGGACGGGAACTTACTCTGCTGTACAGTAGGGGGTGGAGTAAAGTATCGACCATAGGATAGGTCATTATAATGGATCTATTAAATTTGAATGCGATGCTATATCATTGCATACGAAAAACGTTTGTAATATTATGCTAATATTTGCTCTTCAAACGCTTATAAAAAATAATTGTGCTTATGTATTTCAATAATTTTTGAATGACAATAAAAACAATTTCTGTGGAATTTTCTATTAAATTTTCAAGTATTTTAATATTATTTAAAGAAAATACCAATCTAAACAACTAGTATAAGTTTCAAGTTTTTACAGCTTATATTTTTGAATAATAACAAATATTTAAAATCGTTATTTTATGCAATTTCGTAAAAATTAAAACTCCAAACGAATTTCCAATTTCCTAGAAGTCCGATGGAAATTTTTTATAGTTATTTTAAGAAAATCTTATGAATAACTTTGTATTAAAATGTTGAAACTTAAGTATAAATACCAAAAACTTTATTAATTTTTAACTACAAAATAACTTGTAAATGATTACGATTTTGACATATTTTATAAAAATTTGAACTTTAGGGTCGTAAAAAAATATTTGCGTTAAGCGTTTTTCAATTTTTTTTAATTGCGATATGTACAACTTATAATTAATAATCTTGTATTAAATTTTCCAGATATTTTAGACAGCTTAATTGTTTTTATCGATATTTAAAAAAAAAAAAATACTTAGAAAAATCGAAAAGAGTCAAATTTTAAATGCAGAACACATTACGTTATAATAATCGGGTATAAAAGTGTTTGTCCGGTGCCGGGTTATTTTTGTTTTCATTAAAGATCAATAAAAAAAAAAAAGTGTTTGTCGATTTTATACTACTATGATGTACATGATGGTAAATCAGAAATGGAATTTCGGTGACGGGATATAACAATATAACATATAAAATTAATATAGGTGTGTGAAGGCGTGTCAGTGTAAAATGCAAACTGATGTTTACGATATCTTACATAAGTACTGGCATAAATTAATGATAATTTCCTTAATAACTGCGTAAAATAAGCTGGTAAATAAAAATATGAACTGGTTATAATATAATTATAAATATAGTAGCTCAATATATAAATTTAATATTGAATTCAATATTCGTGTTGAACAGATCATTTTCGATCAAATAAAATGTTTATAAAAATTTACTGTTGAATTTTGGGCGTTGATGGTAAATAGATGTACATCAAATTAATTATACATATATCCTCCTACTAAATGATTTTACCTACGTATGTAATATACATAGTTAAGAGTTATTAGCTATCAGTCTCGTCCGAAAGTCCAGCATCGGAAGAGTTGAATATATTGTATATGGACTATTAGTTTTTAATAATATTAATACTATATTATATTTATAGTTACATTATAGTGGAGGATAAATAATATATTAAACAGGATATTTTTTATGATCCATTCTTAGTATTAACTATTACTTATTACTTATTAGTTTTTTTAATATCTGAGATGCTGATAATAAAACAGCAGTAAATACATAACATATTAAGTATTAACAAACCTAAACGATTAACCAAGAACCTATTAAGTACTAATCTTTTTTTTTATAATACAGTAAACATTGAAATTAAATAAATATCGGCAAGATGACGTAATTATCGGTATGAGATAATTATTGTTCTCCAATGATCAATTATTTGTCCAGTGAAAACGCAAAGAAAATGTTTCTATTAAAACATTATTTTGAGTATTTTATATTATTGAAACGAGTATAAGTTTAAGTATACTATAAGTGATAACACTAATAATAATTCACCATACGTGTTAAAGAAAGGTATACAAAATATAACAACTTATAAATAAATTCTTTTTCAATTATAGCATCTAGCTGTATCTGTATGCACAATAAAAAATAATATTTTAAACCTACAATGTCATAAGTTCACAACGTACCAATATAACGATTTAATGTATAACGGTAACACAATTTTACTATAAAAACGCTTAAAATCTGTCCATAGATTCAAATACGGCAATGTCGCCAATACTTGGAATAAATTAAATGATATTAATGGTCATAAGACTCATAAATATGTAGTTTTTAAATCTAATTATCACAAGATAGGGAAAATGAGAACCTATTACTTAAGTCCTGCTAAATATCAACATGCCTATTACCTAGTACTTTTTATATTATATGGCTTCAGTTTTTATTAACGCTGTAAGATTTACAATGTTTTTAATTGTTGCTTGTAAAACTTATTCAGATTCAGATAACACTTCATACAGACATTTGTCAAAAATTAGCAAGTTTATATAACTGAAAAGTGTTATTTTTTTGAGTGTTTAGTTGTTTAATGCGGGTTGGTTCCTATTTTATTATAAAATCTTATTTTTATTATAATTACATAAGATATAAACATATGCAAATGTCTAAAAGACAAATTTATAACCTTGAAATGATCCCAACAAGAGAAAATAAAGAATCATTCCAGGCCCAAAATGTACAAGTGCTTATAAAAAAGGAACCGGACGGGGACTCGCTCTGCTGTACAGTAGTGGGTGGAGTAGATAAGATAGGTCATTATAATAGATATGTTAAATTTGAATGCTATGACACCTATCATTGCATACGAAAAACGATTTCGAACGGAGATGATTTCTTGGTCTAGAATATAGGTATATATATATATATTGTATACCTATATAATATATTATGTTATATTTAAATTGTAATACTATTTCAACATTTGTTCTTCCAAAAATTATAAAAAATAATTGTGCCTATGTATTTCAAATATTTCAATAATTTATGAATTACAGTAAGAACAATTTCTGTGAAATTTTCAAGTATTTTATATCAGTAAAAATTTTTTTTACCAACAATTATTATAAAAAATAATAGAATATTTTAAATGCCTATAAATAGCTTAAAAATTAGTAAAATATTTTGAAAAAATTCATCAAAGCAAATACCAATCTAAATAACTGGCAAAAGTTTCAAGTTCTTATGTCTTTTACGTTTTGAATAATAACAAATATTTCAAATCTTTTCCCCACGCTTTTGAAAACTATTGAAAACTTTGCACTTTTGATTTGTCAAAGTACCTACTAGATTCATTTTCCTGTCAAAAAACTTGCTATATACAGAAATTAAAGTATTTTTACTGGTCCAAAACGCCGTGTCAGAAATAAAAAAAAAAAATTTTAAAATTAATACATTCGTCATTCAGTTATTCAGTTCAGAATCTAAAATAAGTTTAATCGACGACGTTTGAAACATTTTGTTGCTTATAAAATTTTATTCATCTTAAAAAATAAAATCGAAATATTAGAAGAAAAAAAAACTACAAATGTTAAATATCTAGAATACTCTTTACTCGTATTTAGCTCGAAAACAATGTTTAATAATTAACAACCTAACGAATTATAGTGAATCTCGTGGAATAATTTTCCGTCCAGTCACAGCATGAAACTGCGGTGTTAAAATTGTAAATAGAATAGTAATAATCAAAATTTTTCTTTAAATATTTAGCAGTAAAATGTTAAAAATATGTACTGAAAAATCAAAGAAAATAATTAATATTTTATTTTATTAGCATTTTTGGCGATGTGGATAAGAATTTAGAAACGCTGGGATGAAAGCTTTTTTTTAAAAAACTATATTTTAGGCCTCTATGTTAGATTGGGGAGTTATTCCGTTGCTTGTAAATGTGTTGTAGAGAATAAAAACTCTTTCCCATGTCAGGAGTCCTATGTATAAACCATAAGTTATATTATATTTTTGTATAATACTAAATACTTTTGTAGTTATAAATTCATTCAATCAGCAAACCACAATTTTGAATAAAAACGTTTCTCCTGCAGAAAAAAATAAATAAATGTAAAAGTTATTCTATGAACAGAAACTATAAAAAACCTCAACTTAATGACACTACTCATTTTGAAACCACAAAATCAAACCTTTATTGTTGATAGGCGTGCGATTATTATAGTTTATGGAAACGATTTCGAAAAATATTATAGTATTTTCTTTTGGCCGGAGATGATTAAACAACATCAGAAATTTACAATAATAATTGTATAATTATAATTGTGCTTTACTAATGTTCATAAAATAAATGTTTTACACTTTCTCTAAATATCTATTTTCAATATTTTTAGGAGACTGATTAATGGAAAACATTGTCCTAAAATTTCAAAAGAAATAACGAAGTTTATAAGTCTAGAAAATAAATGTTATTTATCACAGAATTATTAGCTACAGCCTACAATGTGTAAGATGATTGATTATTCAATATAATATATTATTAAGAAAATTAAATATTTCATATTTGTTATTTGAAACTTAGATTTTCTCATTTCATACGGTTATGACATTCAATACATGTCAATATATTCAATCCACATAATCTAAGTATACTCTATAGTTCCATATTCTATACTATATATGAAATTATTAAGATAAGAAATTTGCGTTTAAAAAACAGTTGCCGAACATTAATCAACAGTAATTGCATCTTGCATGATTATTTATATTAAAACACACAATTTATTATTAATTTAATCGTGAATGTTATATGTAGAACGTAGGTATATATATATTTGAGCAATTGCTTTCAATTAGTAATATACTGTTATTCACAAGTAATCGAGTTCTTAATTATTTCATACTAACTATAGATACAGGTGATATATTTCAAGTAAATAAAGAACATACACATATTATAATATTTTTAAATTAAAAAGGTATTGAACCAACAATAATTCTTAAGAGTATAATAATACTTCTGACAAATAGTTGTGTCTATTACCTACACCTACTAGCTAAATACAAAACAATTCTTATTAGTTTAAATTTAAATATGATTTTGAAACTTACTGTAATAGTTAGAATTTAGAATATTTTATTTTGTTATAAATCACATATAAGCTAGATATTTGATTATTTGTGTCTTTTATTAGTTACAGAAAATGAATTCTTCGCCTAGTTCAGTATCATATATAATTCGTCATTCAGTCTCCGTAAAAATAATATTTCTTAATATTTGATCACAAAGTACATTTGATACCAATATTGGTTACAACTAAACCGAAATAAAATAAATACATTTCGTACAAATTCAAATTCAATCCATAATTATAATATATATTAT
Source organism: Chaitophorus viminalis (assembly GCA_025469195.1). Lineage (NCBI taxonomy): Eukaryota > Metazoa > Arthropoda > Insecta > Hemiptera > Aphididae > Chaitophorus > Chaitophorus viminalis. The sequence continues at coordinate 414,180 of JAIPRK010000067.1, forward strand.
TATTTATTATCAAATACCAAGACACAAAAAAAATTGTTACTTTTACAAAATCTATTTGCTTATAGAAAATTAAGATTCGTGATAATAATATTATGTTGCCATGTTGGTTGCGCCATATTATTATAGTTAAATATGAAGTATACTTTACAAATATACGGCGTTTACATCTTAGTCCATAGATGATCAAAACGACAGACTCAAATATATTCTTGGTTATTAGTTGCAGTCGTTATAGGCAATTTAAAATTAAACATTTTATATACATTTTAACTTTTTATTAAGCTACCAAATTTCAGTAAATAATTGAAAATATGTTTTAGTTTAAAATGTTTAAATTGTTTTTAAGTTCACCATGACTATAAATAAATATACCTGAGACATAATACGTTTTTTTATAAACTCTACGTTTGATATTAAAGAGGAGCGCTTTACGTATAAAAATATTAATGTTTTTATTATTATTTATTATTGTTATTATTCTTGCTGACTTTTTCTACCAGTATTAATCACAAACTAAAAAAATAAGTCAAACATATCAATTCATGTCTGAACACCGTGCTTCTTTCTATATATACTAACATATTAACAGTCATGAATATGAATAAATAGCCTAATTAGAATTCTTTATAAAACATTAATGCAAACGTGTACATTGTTAATAATTCCAATGATTAAATAATATAGATCTATACTTATATAGTTAAGTATAATTTTACATTTTATATTTTATATTCTTCTATGATACATGTATTTTAATTTTAAACTGTTATATTAATTTGATTACCTACACTGTTTGTTAAAAGTTATTGGGATAGTTTTTAGTGTTTTTATTAACCCACTAAACATTAATTGACAGATAAACCCAAAAACAACTCGATTAAAAAAAAAAAAATTGCAAATTAAGTAGGTATCTCAAATAAAACTGATTGATTATGATTTTTCATACATTTTGCTACATATTATATTTGGAATATCAATAACATTTTTATGGATCCAAACATTAAAAATTGTAAAATTTTCGCATTTTCATTTGTTGTAGAATTATAATATTCCTTAGTCTTATATTTTTAGTATAATAGTATTGTTTAAAGTTTAAGGAAAGAAGCGTTCATGTGATTTAATCATTACTCTAGAAAACTTGATTCATTTCTTAGAATTGAATTACAAATTGTATGCGTTATTCTGTTGTTTATCATCCATATCACATATACCATTACTTTCATTTTTGTTTCCGACTTGAATTTGAATAGTATATTTGATACTCTAAGTATCCGTCGATTCGCTTAACATCTTATGTGAAGAAGGCCTAAATAAAAATAATGAATTGGAACCGAAAAGTATTCTGCCGAGAATCAATACATTTGTTGATATCCGTGCAAGTGCGTGTAAATGTGTGTTATACTAAATCGTGAAGTAGTAACTGTACTGTAAGAAATGTATACATTTTAAATATTTTAACGTTCACCGTTTATTATAGATAACATTTAATAAGTAATTCTATTTTCTAAAAATATATTTTATTACGAAATATTTTATGAAACCATGACTGTGACAAATACATTTCGTTCCAGATAGCATTTCTATATTATAGTATTACAAATTATATCTATATTATTTAGTGGACATAATAACAATAAAACTCATATTAAACACTTTCAAAAACAATATAAATGTAAAGAACTGTGATAGTTGAATTATACTTTTCAATAAAAATGTCATCTAGTTAAAGTTTGCTTTTTAATAACGGCTATTAAATAGAATTTGCATACTAATGCGAGTTGCGACCAATTAGAGGATAGTAATTTGTTGAAATCTAATTGGGGACTCACTTTTTCCACTGTCTGAGGCTATTGCTGAAAAATATCCCGAAAAGTTTAATGAATTGATAGATAAAATATACCTATATTTTTAATAATGAATTTTTAGCTGTTTAGCTATAGCTTCAAGAGAATTATACGTTAAACTTATAAATGCAAATCTTGGATTTCGTATGCTTGAACGTTTGATTATAAATATTAATTAATAATTATGAACCTAGAGTAAAACCAAATGTACGTATTATAGTTATAAGTTTATGTTAATTACTATGTATATTAAGTATACAAAAAATACCAAAAATACAAGTTGAAAACTTCAAAATAATAATATTGTCTACTATAACTAGTTTATTTGATTATGAAATCTTAGATCTTTAATTGCATTATTGTACAATATTACATTTAATATAACATAACTGTAAGTTATGATGGTTCAATAACACAAAAATAAAAAACAAACAAAAATTACAATTTACAAACCTACAGGTTATGCGAATGTTAACCTAGTATACACTATATAACGTATACCGAAATAATTGATAATGCTTTATTGTAAGAGTTTTAACATATTTATTCACTAATCACTTATACGATAATGTGTTATTGTGATATTTAAATTATTGTACTTGTACATCTATTGAAAATAATGTATAAGTAGTAAATCCATGTACTCAATATCGACAGGTTATGTCTTGAATTATCAATTATACAGATCTGTAAACATTTTATAAAGTGATTTAGCTCAGTCACTAAATAGAGTGAGTATATAAATATTACACTCAGGTATATACTTAAACGCTCCCTTATTTCAGTTTACTTACATCGCTAAATATCTTAACAAAATAACAACATAATACACACACACACACACACACACACACACACACACATATATATATCAACATTATTTGTAATTCTAGTATCGTATATTATTAATACTTATTATTAAAAGTAATATAATGTAATTTAGGTGGAATTCCTGGAATTTGGAGTATCTTTACATTATTTGATTACGATCTAAATAGTTATTTCATAAAATAAAATAATATATGTGCGTTCAAAATACAACCAATTTTTAAATATCACTTTAGTATAAGCGTCTATTTCTCTCTGATAATAATTATACCTATAAGTCATAAGCGCATAGGCGCAATTTGGGGGAGACTTGGAAGGATTTAGCCCCTCCAAAAAATTATTCTTGAATCCTTCATTAATCATCTAATATACATAAAACAGTAAATGTCGTATGAAAGTCACTCCAAGTCAAAAAATGAAATTGCGCCTTTGCATAAGTAGTACCTAATATTAACAGCACCTGTAGAAACGAATAGTTAAAAAATAAAAATATCTTATGTAAATACAATCACTTATGAAAAACGTATATAAATCTTAATTCAAACATGTATATATTTTTAGGATTTACATGTCTAAACTAATGATTTACTTTACCAGCCACCAACAATAACAATAAATGAAAATGCATAATTCTTGAATGATTACAAATACTCATTGATGATTAAAATATACACGCATTTAGAATAATGCAGACGTTAAGCGCACCATGTTTTGATTTTCAAGGTACATTGCACTTTGTCTCAATATAGGTAGGTATACTTATTTGTGGGAAAGACATATTCTGGTGTACAGATAAAATGTTTCCGGTTGTATAGTCATTTTTCAGAATACAACACCAACACGTTTCAATCGTATCAATTAACATTAGTGGTCAGTGATCACTGATAAGTGTACGAGTGGTTGGGAACGATCATTATTATACAGTTGACATGTTCTGTCTTCTGTGTATTATGATCACGAGTCATAATGATGGAATTTGAAAATCAGCCCAGTCTCTTGGATACGCCTATACTAATAGTATAGTGGAAACTACATAACAATATAGTACTCTATAGGGCTTCCACTATATGTTTAGCTTCCGCCCTTGAACGCTTCGTAATGCGCTCAAGATAAATCAGTTGTACCAGTTGAATATATTTTACATATTTACATAGGTACTATATAAATAAACTATAGTATACACTATACTTGCGTTTCAAAATATTGATGTTGTTCTGATATATAGAGTAAACTCGACCAGTTGTCCAGTTATATATTTGCAAATATCCTTTAGATCAGGAATGAATCAACTTTTAAAAAAAGGATACAAACAAAAACTAAAACTGGTGGTGGTTGAATAATATTTTTATTATTATAAGAATATAAGACATATTTATTATATCTATTTATTTAATGTATGCGTCAATGCGTGGTATATCGTTTATAGATATTATATGACAGTGGTGCGTATAGATCAATAGCAATTAGCGATGTAATAGTTGCTCAATAAGTATAAATAAATAATATAATGTGTTTATAAAATATTGTATGAAATTTTTGAATAAACGTTATAAGAGTAAAAAAACATATTATAATTTAAATTAGCAATTTGAATGACGAATAATGAAAAGTATATATACGTTTGTGAAGCAGTGCACTTGGCTTTTTTTTATTCAAATCATCTAAATATATACCAACATTTAGACTGTTTTGAAATCATTTCATATTCATATTTACATTTATTATTGGATAATGATGAATTATGCACAGAAGTGGTCATAGAAAAAAATCTGTGCATAAAAAATTATTTTAAGAAGAATTGTATGAAATTCCTACAACTAAATTTGTATAGATTTTACTGTTTTCATTTATATTTTAAATATTTTCAAGTATTCTGTAAACATTATACAATGCATATAAATGGTTGAATTTTTAGAAACACGGGTGTTATTAGAGATAATAAGTAATGGACGTAAATGAGACATTAGTAAAACCTTCTTGGCTTTTTAGACCTTTTTTACCTAGATTGAATTCAATTTACCTATTGAATTGATTATAGGTAATATTTTTAAGCTCGAGTACAATAGCTAAGCTATATGCACCATGGTTGAATAACCATCTCGAACAATATATTAAAAATGAAAGAAGTTGTATATTCACGATAATACAATATTACAATGACGTAATGTGTATTAGCCTTGAAAGTGGCAGATTTTGAAAATAAACTTCATTCGTTATTGTCATTCAAAATATTGGCTTAAATACATTGATGACATTGAAACCTATAGAGTCGGTAAATTATAATATAAGCATAATATTAAAAGTATAAAGTAAGCCATTATAGACACCACGTGTTATTCCTCAGTACACCACTACTCCGGTGTGATCTATCTGTAGCGTATTTGGGATTTTTAACTAAAGGGATTGAGTTTTATTGATAAGAAAGATATTTTAATTTCAAGGTCTTGTTATAACATGTTTGATCTAATAAAATGTAGTAATCGAAATCCTCATGCACGAATGCACAATACGAACACCATACTGCGCAGCAGCCGTTTTTGAATATCGATTTAGGTACACATGCTTATGTTAACGTTTATATAGGCACGAGAAGTCACGTGCTTTAGAGTAGTGACGACGTGATGTGATAGAAAACGAGAGGGAAAACATATAATGACATTGTAGTTTTTTTCACGTAGAAGTCCCAGTGAAAAATACCCTTGTGGTTCATGGTTTAAGGTTTTGCTATTGTTATGATATATTATGGTATAATAACGATAATAACAATAATAGATACCTATGTTCAACAAAATAAAATTAAGTAAATATCGTTTTCTATAAAAAAGAGCGTTCCCATTACTTTTTTTTTACCTATTATTAGTTATTACTTATTAATGCTGGTAAATGACTCATGTTTTGAATCTTGACACAAAAATATTTATAACGAACCCCCCGAAGAGTCATCCCGATCCGGCGATCCCGAACAACAAAATATAAAAGAGTGAGATTCATAAAAGGGCCAAATTTTTCGCTTTACTCAACAATAACAACAAATTTTCTAAAACTCGTAATTTGGATAATTTTGTAAATTGATATTCGTATTTCGATCTATGTATATTTAATTATTATAACAATATTTATAACTATATAAAGACTTATCTTTTATAGTTTTATTTAGTAGTAGTAATGTGACTAAGTGTTCTGCTATTATGCATATCGAACCAGGTCATTACACAATTCTAATTACATTGCTAAAATATACATAATTATTTTATTTCTTAATTCTTATTAATTAGAAACTAAGATAATATTTATAATTAATAAACTATTATTAATAGTCTACTTTTTATAAGAAAAAAAACGATGTGTGTTATTTATTTTTTTGTTTTTTTTATTTTTGTGTCTGTCATTACGTTTTCGGGCAGTAAAAATGTTTCGATTTTCTTAAACAGCAATTTTTCTGAAAGGAAAGTGAATGTAGATGGTACTTGGGCAAGTCAAAAATCCAACTTTTTCAATACTTTTTAAAAAAATTGAAAAAAACGATAAAAAAATTACAAAAAAACGGGAAATTTTACGCAAAATCACGGTTTTACAAAATACATTTTTTTTAAATGCTCCAACTCAAAAACGAAAAACCGCAACAACATGAAATTTTCACCAAATCTTTATATTGGTATTCTCTATACATGGTTAAGTTTTCAAAGTATTTTGACATATTTTGACTTATTTATAGAAAATTTAAATTTTCGATTTTTGTAGAAATTTTTTTTTAAACATCTATAAAATTTTATTTATAAAAATGACCCAAAACTCTTGAAAATTTAATACAAGGTTTATAATAAGTTAAACTTATTGTAACTAAAAAATATCGGAGATCGTTTAACTCAAATTTTTTTTATAAGCCCATAAAGCTCAAATTTGTGTAAAATGTGTCAAAATTACGATAATTTGCAAGTTGTTTTGTAGATAAAAATTCATAAAATTTAATCTCCTCATACTTAAGGTTCAAAATTTTAACTCAAAAATGAAAAACCGTAACAACTTGAAATTTTCACCAAATCTTTATATTGGCATTCTCCATACATATTTAAGTTTACAAAGTATTTTGACATATTTTGACTTATTTATAGACAATTTAAATTTTTGATTTTTGTAAGTTTTTTAATTTAATACAAGGTTAATAATAAGATACACTAATTGTAACTAAAAAATATTGGAGATGGTTTCACTCAAATTTTTTTATAAGCCCATAAAGTTCAAATTTGTATAAAATATGTTAAAATCGCGATAATTTGCAAGATATTTTATGGTTGAAAATTCTTAAAATTTTTTCTGTTTATACTTAAGGTTTAAAATTTTAACACTAGGTTGTCTATAAGCTTACCTTCAAAAATATATAAAAAAATTTCTACCAGACTAAAAACAAAAAATTTTATGACTGTTTTAAATTTAAATTTTTACGAAATTGCATTATAAATCAATTTAAATATAAAATACTATATTATTATATAAACATTTCAGACAAACATATTAACTCCGTTCGAAATCGTTATTCGTATACAATGATATCTATCATTGCATTCAAATTTAACAAATCCATTGTAATAATGACCTATCCTATAAACGAGGTGCACTCCACCCCCAACTGTACAGCAAAGTGATGCCCATCCGTTTTTTTCAATTGTTTTAACACACAACATTATAACTATGACAAAATATTATGTATTTAAATACATAAATAGTTAGTTGAAAATTATTATTTTAAATAGTGGTTGAACAATAAAATGTTTTTCGTTCGTAATTTTCTATTCATATACCTGTATAGAATAAAAATTAATTGAATTAATATCCAATCAAACTTAGCCCGAAATCAATTTTACAAAACAATTATAGACTTATAATACTTATATTTATATACCGTATAACTTTATACAGGTTCATGAAAATAACCAATAATAATCATGATAAAAATATTTCATTTTTATATTTTCATTATTATATATATTTGTTAATAAGTAATGTTTTCATGCATAAGTCACTATTACTTTATCATGAGAATAAACAAGACTAACTGCAGAAAATACAAGAAAATAAATGCATAATCGGTCTAACTAGTATTAGTTTATTAGTATAAGCATTGCTTTTATAATAGACTATTATAAAATCAATGGTATAAGGCTACCTATATAGTAGTATTATAATTTATTAAATAAACTGTATTATAGGACCGGCAGCTCTATAGTTAGCTGTTTTTGAAAATAAAAGTGCACACTTTGTGCGTATGAGTCTACAACACACTGCAGCAGTTTCGAAGTCCGTTCAACATTTTGATTTCCAGGGATGTCCGTAAAATTCGATTAACTTACCTAGGTATACCGAGTGCATAATACCTGATGGTACAATAAAAATGTTTACTACAGGTAACCGCGGAGTGGGTAATAATAATATTATTATGCATCACCCGGTACAATAATATAAAAACAACACCGGCCCGATGAGCCGGGCTACCCATTGAATAATCGTAAATTGCGCGTAGGTTGTGCCCACTCATTATTATTAAACCTACACGAGTGCAACACACACGTACGAGTCACGGCGGTTATGGCCGCGGGGAAACGTCGACGATGACGACGAGGGGCTCACGCTCTTGCCCCTTCCTATACGGGCAGCAGGCCAAGCGTCGTCGGCGGTGGGCGGGCGGGCGGCGCGGTGGCAGACGGCCCGAGGAACGGTCGCACCATGAAATACAATAATAAAGAAAAACCAGTCCCGCTCCGATCTCCCTCGCCGTCGTTTGCGCGCGCGCCCCGTTGTTGTGTCCGCTCGCCGTATTATCATTTCATTTTGATACCGCCGCGGTTTGTTTATTGTACTTCCGCGCACTAGTTTCCGGTCATTTCGTTTGGTTTTCGCACGCGTTCCCGTTCTTCCGGTCGACGACGTCGTACCGCGTCAAACCATCCGTAATACGTCCGTCCGACGGCAATAATGTACTCCGACAAAGTGGAAGTGCTCCGGTTCGAAACGGAACCGTATCGGAAGCATTTGGTCCAAAACGGCGGCGTCAGGAACGGCGGCAGGCCGACGTTGCGGTACAACAACAACAGCAGCAACAACAACTACAACAACCATAATGCGAAACACGTGATGTACCAGAACGGTTATCACAAGCCACTGTTAGTACCTATCTTATATTATAATATTGTGAATAATAATAATTAATAGTCAAGTCAATGTTGTCGAAATCTCGAATCGCGCGTTAAGTATTTGACGTGTATTTTCACGTGATGCTCGTCGAATGCAGTTGTAATTATAGTTGTTTGCCAAACAGTGTTATGCGCTATAGTGTACCTACCGAACCATCTCGTTTTGCCCACGACTATTGTAGATCACTGTGGCTTGTGCGTACCACATAAGTCGGTATTTCCAGAATATTTACTCGAATAATAATTTTATCAGACACTCGTTTTTCATTTCGACATTCGCCTTGCCTTATCTACCTGCGCGTCGCTGCCGCGGCCGTTGATAAACTCTCGTCGTTAGCTAATAAGGTACGTGTGAAGTACTGAAGTGAACACTTCAATATTTATTAATATTATTATCGCTGTTTTGATTCCCGTGGAGCAGGACACATGCTTATTAGCATAGTGAAAAATAATATATAATAGTGTTTTCATTCTCAAACTAAATTTATTATCTCACCGAGGAAACTACAAAACAGTCCTGTGTCCCTTTCGTCAGTGTGATACGAAGTAGACGAATATTTTGTCCTGAAATCTGACAAGAGGGTATACACGTTTCACGATTTAAGTACTTACCACGAGAAACGTGTGGAAAACGGATACCTAACTGAAGCCCCGTGCTTCTCATAAAAAACTTCGTGACTACGCGTTATTTGCGCATCAGTATATAACTATATTATAAAAAAAAATAGGTACCATAACGTTTTAAAAGGAACAAAGAGTCATTTAATCATCGAGACGGTGTTGACGTTTAAAAAAAAGGGAACTGAATCGACTTACGAAAACCGCTTTTGTAAATCTTACGGCTAGTCGCTGGATCATCGTCACACAGGCGTCCGACGATGATATACCTTAAGGAACCGGTTTTCGTGAACTAGTCGAATGAGAATAAAGAAACCTCATGCGATAATGAGTATACCTATTCCTGTATACATGTAATATGTATATACACTCGGAGACGAATAAGACACCATAATAATATTATTATTATCCGGGTGTTTATAATATGCATCACGGTTCCAAACAGTTTTTTTGAGAAATGATTCATGAACGTTGTAGTATATACGACCGTGACCTTTATCGCGCATTCCAGAATTCCACGCGCAGGCCTCATCAGGGGCGGTAGTGTAAACTATTGTGTGTGTTACGATATTATGTACGTTTTTTAATTGAATCGCCCGAAAATCGAATTTTCAATTTGGATTAACACTGTATTGTAAAGTTTTTATTTTAGTATTATTTTCTTATTTCCAAGGTTATCGCGTCAACGTCGACTACCACGTTTTGTATACTCTGTGTGATATTATTATACGTTTCTTTTTAGTGGCTTTTCACCACTGAAATTATTTCTAGGCATTGACATTATACGACAGGTAATCGACGAAATATCTGCGATATAAAATCATTTGTTTTGAACGGTGCGTGACTGGTGTTTTGGTAATGCCTATTTAATGCATAATTATGGTCATGGTTAAATATCGTTAGTATCACAAGAATATTTTATTTCTTCTTTCCACTCATTGTAAGTAATTCCGATGTAAATCTCAACTGTATTTATTTTTTTTCTGTCCAATCGATTCGGATTTAAACAATATTTTCTTACCTTAAAACATTACATTTATATTTCTTAGATCTTAAAAATGTATATGTTTCACAATCCACTTCACAGTGAACGGTGTTTACAATAATACCTATAGGCATTGATTTTAGAATTCTAAAATCAATGCTATAGGGCATAGGTTTTATTTGATCTTTTCCCTAACAGATACAAATATATTATACCTAACTTGTTTTTGTGCACTGGTATTTTTATAGTTTATATCGTATGACAAAACATTTTAGTTGACGTCGAATTTAGGTCACTTGTACTACACAATAGTGTTCTAGCCCAAAACCAGATTATATAAATTTATACGTTTTTGGTTTACCTGTTACTGTAACTCTACCGGGAAATGAATCGATCACATTTCTTTGAAATGACATTACACTCAATATGGTCCATTTTATTTGTTAGGATTCTACTATTCTAGAGTAGAAATTATTGTATGGAATACTCTCTCTTTGATATAGGTATAAGATCCGCATCAAAAATGTTTTCAAAAACAATAAATACTAAAATACTTGTTATCTTTATAATATTTTTCTAGCTGGCGTTAAAATTACTTTGTTTCTGTAAACATAGTTTGTATATTTTTAACATAGGTCCAAAAACGAGAGTTTTTTCTATTAGAAAAAAAAAGAATACCTAAGTTCTTGTATTATATAAAGTATTTACTCTAATTTAGTGAAGTGTAAATAGTATATATCCGACTATTCGAGATTATTATGTGTGTGACTTAGTACATTTTCTCTTATATCATCTTTGTATAATAATATTTTATTTTATTTTATAACGCCTTAGTAGGCAATATTTTATATACAATTTAGGTTTACATACTAATTATGTCTTATACCTATATTGTATGCGAAAAAAGGTGTCACTAATCTAAGTCAATCATACTATAGTTTACTCTTGTTGATTGCATATGTCGGAGGAATAATTTACTTTGTACATGATTTGGTTTTCGATAACTGGCAACCCTGGGAAACAGTGTCATGGGAAGGGTCCATTTATTTTGAAGATCATGAACAAAGTGCGTAGTGGTAGCGTGCGCGTGATAATGGCGAATGTTTTTGAAAAAACCAAAGCTTTGTTTGTTTTGTGGTTTATTAAATTCCAAATCTTAATGTTTGCTATTCCTGTGATACGTAAGTACATGTACGAATATGACAAAAAAACAGAAAAATTCGTTGAAAATAACACTGGAGGAGTTAAGAGAAATGATCGATGCTGCAGCTGTTATTGTGGACCAGGAAAATCTTGGTCGTTTATGGACGGAGTTGGAATACTGGGCGAACGTCTGTAGGGTTGTAAATAAAGGGCACGTAGATGAATATTTTAGTATACTTTTTATTAATAATTATTTCGATACAGATAGTTTTGAATAGCAAACAATTTGAGTAATTGGAGCGTATAGATAATATAGCCTTATTTATTATTTATACCACAGTACAACCAACTAAAATTAAAATGGTTTAATCAATTTAAGAATTAAGATAGGAATATTTTTGTTAAAATAATTATACGCACTGGAAATCTTTTATTTTTTTTCCGGTTACAATTAATTGTCATTATTTTATCGTAATAGCTGACGCTGACAATGGTTCTAATTATATTATATTGTGATGCATTAATGCGGTGTTTCTGAGATTGTACATCAATTAAATATTTATCATTTTAACATTTTAGTAACTAGGAAATAACATAAAAGAAAAGTTTAGTTTGAAAGATACCCTAGAGAACTTACATAAAAACGTTTACTGATGATAATGTATATATATTATCTACTCGTAATATTGTAGTATCATTTTTCTTTATCGAGACCATAAATTACGGGGATTGTAAGCCATGATTTTTTGTCTCTATCTATACATCATATATGTGTACATCTATCACATGCGCAACCTAGAAATTTAGACGTTTTCTATTTCCAACATATCAATTGATCAATTACTGCGATAAAAATTTTGAAAACTGATTTGAATTTATTTTGAAGTTTTCTTTAGATTAACTCACATTTTTCAAATTGTATTCTTAATTTACCCAAAAATGAACTTTTGTTGATATTTTGTTTTCAATTTGTAAAATTTTGTGGGACTAAGTCAAAAAAGTGGAAAAGTTGATCTAAAGTAGACTTAACGACAAATTTAAATCAGTTTTCAAAATTATTATCGTATAAATTGAACGATTGGTTAGCTGGAAATAGAAAACGTCCCTATTCCTATGTTGCGCGTATGTGATAGATAGAGACAAAAAATCATGGCTTACAAACAATACAAACCCTTTAATTGTTTATAATTATATTTGTATAAAAGCTTAAAACTACCATAAAATTTAACGCAATATTTTATTTTTCAAATGTTATCTATATTTTGATTTAAGCTGCGGATTATGCAGTTAATAGTTGTATATTTTCCTTGAAAGCAACTACATAGCCCTTTCTATACGTATTAAATGATTATGTTTTGATCATCATTAAAGTATTTAATTAATTTGTTTCTTTACATCTATTCTCTGTATACGATGTTAAAGGTTAAAATAGTCGATCTTTAACTAGGTTTATATTAGATATAGTAATAGTTTTTAATTCACAACGAATGAGCATACATATTTAACATATTTCTTACTTAACATTTAATATTTCTGTATAAAACAATAACATTTCACTTAATATTTAAAATGTTTCATCTAATAATATCGATATTGCCACATACATTATGTACTTGTTACATTTGATCAATCATTTTCTATTAAGTATTAACTCAAACAGTACCTCCATCAGTTTTTTATACAAATGTACCATTTTTATTTTGAATTTTGATTTACATTATTACTAAATGAATATAACTTATACATATACAGCAACTATATTGTTTAAATTAAATTTAAATACATTTACCTAATTTATTGACGATCGTCATTGATAATGCATAAAATGTTGTTTGCATTTCATATTTAACTGTTGTGATTTTTTTTTTTTTTTAATATTTATTGGGCTAACTAAACTAAAGTGTATAATTTACAGCAGCATCAGTAGATGATCTCTAAAAAAAATGTCTACAGAAATTTAAAGGGTTTAATCGTGTTATTTTTGAACCTAGTAATAAAGTACGCATTAAAATGAATGCATTAATTTTTCAATTATTGTAAAAAAAAATTTGGTCTATCTCACTTAAGTAATTTTGAGAAATCAATTTAATGTACGCTTATAAATTTATAGTTTAATACGCATACTTTGTATGATTGTTTTTATTTAAATATTTTGTCGATATTAGTTTTGTAAATATATGAACGTTATCTATATTAAACAATTTTAAAAAAAGTACATTTTTAATTTTATAAGTATATAGTTTAAATTGAAGATTAAAAACACGATAACATATGTTCGAAATATCCGATTTAGGCATATATGTTGATACATACAAATTGCTGTATAATAATGAATGGTTAAAATGAAAAATCATGAAAGTTCTATTCATAAAACCGGGTCTTGGACCTCACGGTCTCGTCAATGGAGCGCGTATACTATATGGTTTTTTAGGTACGGTCCGTCATCAATTCATCATCATTGTTGCTATGCTGTGTTGTGTTTAGTCCAAACAAATTATTATAGATCCACTATAATTATAATACTATCATAATGTAATACCGTGCGAATGGAATAAATCGGGACCATGAATATAAGTTATCCGCCATGATTTTCAGTGGTTCTCAGTGCAGTGTCATGCAGCTGCCGGAATGAAAAAAACCGATTTCACGATGTTCCCTCGCACACGTGAATAATAATAACTAATAATATATTATTATACAATACGAGTAAAAGTAAAAAGAGGAAATAATTAACGGCCGCGATTCACTCGCCGAAGACATCTGCTGCAGTGTTCACGTACATTGAATAATGGTAAATGTGCGTTACCATATAAAGGTATTTGGTTTACCGTTTTGTGATGATATAATTTCGATTTGTATAATCACACTATGCCGTGGTTGTTTTCCGTTCGTATATAATCCTGCGCGGAGGGAGGAAACGGAAAAACAGCTGTTGTGTTCAAGACTCAGAATAGAAAAAAATACTTACGCTCGTCGTATAAAAAACCAAACTTGAATATTTTCAGATAAACTCGCTTTCGTCACCATTATATATTATATTGGTGTTTCTTGTGTCTCGAAACAGAAGGCCGCGCATATAAAATACGCCGTATCGCCGTTCTCTCAGATCCTATGACGTATATTATCACAATATGTATACATATAAATATACATTCAGGCGCAAGACTTGAGCCCCATTGAGAATTTCTTTTCGGTCCGATAGGTTTTTGGTTGAAAATGTACGGTACTGTTTTCACCTGCTTAGTCACGGGACATTATGTGAATTATGTTATACTATTTATTGTGTTTACGATTTTTTGTGTACTGGTGGCCGGGGTTTTTTTTCTATTATTATTATGTCACGGATATTTCCAATCCATCGTACAGGCGTCAATGGACGTATTTAAGGAAGTTAGTCCACCTTCCTCTTTGCCGCGTACTACAGCTATAAGCGTTTTGTTTTTAGACTTTAGTGCATGCAATTCACCAAAATATAAATTGTTGTTCACGCAT
Source organism: Chaitophorus viminalis (assembly GCA_025469195.1). Classification (NCBI taxonomy): domain Eukaryota; kingdom Metazoa; phylum Arthropoda; class Insecta; order Hemiptera; family Aphididae; genus Chaitophorus; species Chaitophorus viminalis. The sequence goes on from JAIPRK010000067.1 coordinate 429,278, forward strand.
CTTTTTTTATGTTTATCCCAAGTTTATCCTTATTATTTTTATTAAATTTAACATTAATTGTAAAAATGAATTAATATTTCCATATAAATATTATACTAAGTATTGTTATTATTTTTTTTTCTTGAAAAACAAACAATCTTATACCTATACTCGACGTTTTACAAAAAGCTGCACGTTCGAAGATATAATATGTGTAACAATACAATGTGTAGAATATGAAAAGAAAAAACATTTATGGGAACATAAGGTATGCATTTGAATTATTGCGTTAAAACGGTGTCTGTATTAAAAATGTAATTGTTATATGTCATAATTGGTGATAAGAATTTTTTTTTTTTTATTATACAAGAAATATACAATCTATACAATTAGCATAATAAGTACATGTGAGAATGGAGTAACAAAACAGTAGGGGTTACGTGAGTAAGGAGCCACTCAGTAGTAGCACTTAGCTTGGATGAATAAGAATATTTTAAAAGGATTAATGGTGTTGTCAGATATGATTACATAAACGATTGGGGAAATGTTTCGTAGAGTTTTATAAGGTTTGAAAAAGCTATAAGTATTGTTTCAATTCAGAAGTTATATGATCGGTGAATTTGTGAATTTGGTATGAGTCAAGTGGTCAAGACTTATTTTTGATTTTTTGAAAACTAAGTTGGGCCTCGTTGGCCGTTGTAATGGAAATGATTTTTTTTTTTTTGTAGGCATTAGAATTTATATACGTTTAAGTGAAGAATTTAATTAATTGTCTTATTTTATTTGTTATAACTGGGTAAAAGGTCCTATCAAGTACCAAGCTTGCTACATTTATCAGTATTTACTGTCTGGCAATCTGCTTGTTATGCTTAAACTTGGTAATACAACTGTGATATGATTATTTTTGATAACTTCTCTACTTATTTGATGAATTAAAAAAAAGTACAATTGAAGGACAATTTTGAAGTGTGTATAACTTGGTTCAACTTAGTATAGTTGGTATACCATTACGAGTTACGACGTATGTAGTTATCATAATGATCGTCTATGCCTCTAAGATGTCTAGGCGTTATACTGTTATCGAGTATTATGGTATTCGAGTGATTTGATTACTCCGAGCAAAATGTCTCTTTATGTTATTCACGGTTATTTATTATGTCTGTATAGGTGATATGAATACTATATGTTAAAATATTAAATATTTATCAGAGGCATCATTTTATTATACTGATTTTCCGCACCTAAGACATGATAATAACGAGAAGAAAATATTCCGTTTGATCTGTGAGTACCTAACCAATAATTTATAAATTAAATAAATAAAGCCGATGCTCATCGTCAATAAATCAACCAATCACAAAAATACGTATTTTATCAAATTTGGAAGTATTGTCTGTGTAGTGTGAGGTGATATAGACCCTTGTATAATGTCTACTATGATTAAAGTTCCACATTATACATGTAGCGATTAAACAATGAGTATAGACTTGTATAGTACCAAATACCATTAACTATAAACACCAGCCTAATCTAACCTAGTAGTATTTATAATCAATGATAGTACCTACCTATACATTTAGATACTAATTGCATTGATCATTTTGTTTTTCAATTTATGTACCCTTCGGTAAAATGCCCTTAATTATTGACTTATTAGTTGCTGTATAACTTAATTAAAATTGACCTATAGTTTTAATTTATTTAAATTGTTCTGACTCGTTGACAAGTCCAACCTTGTGTTGTATATTATATTATATACGCTCAGTGCAATCGGATATTTCACAAAATGGCTACGGTGAGTAATCAAAACTATTAATTTTTATGCAATTTTACTATTCTTTTAAGTGTATAACTAAATGTCCGATAAGAGCTAGGCAAATAATATAAACCAAAATATTTGAATCTATATTTTCTTATTAATTATTGTATATACAACTTACTTTAATTCTTTATCGTTTACCTAATTTTATGTAAGTGCATAGATTGTAAAATCATCTCCAAGTTTTTTTTATTTTTTTCGTCCGGCAGTGCTTGGTAAAAAAATTGACAAACTGTATATCTTGCAGCAGAAATCTGCAGTAGTTACAGATTTCGCTGCATTAGGTGTTACACAACTCAAGTGAGCGGTTGTTTTTAAAAATTCTCTATTACAATTATACACGCAATATTTTCGCATTACGCGCGTGTCGTACAATACAATATTATACGTGTATTTTTTCTATTTTTACTTATCGCAATTTGAACTATTGCCCATTTATCAATTAAGATCCATCACGCAAAAACGACACGTGCGCCTACTCTAAATGACAGCAAAACAAAAAAATATCATGACCGCCACACGTCCCGTGACTGCGGCGCTTTTTATTATTATTGTTAATTTGTTATTTATCGTACCGCTTTATATATATATTCGCAATCGTACGTTTACTGCGATGTCGCGGTAAATTTTTTTGAATAAAATCACGTAAAAAATTACACGTATATATTTATGATATAATATATATAATATATTATAGGCATTATTAGCATCATTTCGGTGTCGCGGCCATCCGAAGCCGCAGCGTTCGCGGTGACTGTTTCATTATGACTCGTTCGACCGTCCCGAAGCGTCGTGGTTCGCGATTTCCTAACATTCGTAAAAACATTACTCGTATCGTTCGCACATCGCAGTTGCCGTCGTCAAAGTAGTTATTATAATTGTGCGTAATAATTAAGCGATTTCTGTTCTCCTCGCGCGTGTTGGAAATAGTATATTATTTCAATTCGGTTCATAAGAGTCACACGTGTATTATGGTTTTCGGTTGAAAATAATTCGATCGTTTTTTTCCCCCTTTGATGCTACATAATATATAAATTACGTACAATCGAATGCTTTTCGTGTAAAATTCCAATCGCGGTCGGATCCCTATTTAGATAAACTGCGATAATTTATCGTTTAACGTTAACGTATATAATAGTATATAGGTACGCGGAAGGATATCGTATCTGTATTGCAAGGGCGGTGACTGAGCGTTGGTGTGCCACCGCAGATAGCTATCGTCGTAGCAGTGCATTATCATGGCGTTGTTGTGGACACCGTTGAGGTGAGTGGCTGCAGGACATTTTTGTAATGGTCTTTACCGGTAAAATTCGTGTGTGACGACGCGACACGTTAAGTAATGGGTTTTAACTTTTAATATCATAATATAATATGTTTCCCGAGGTTGAACGATGCCTGTGTGGGTGGTGTCGTGTTTTATTTATTTATTTATTAATTTTTTTGACATGGCATTTACCGCAAACGTGTCTTATCCTGTGTCTGCAGTCCACGGATGTCTGTATGTATTCGACTGGGCACATTTATTTTTATTCTGTATCATATTATTATAAAATGCACAGGGTGTAATAGAAATATCCGAAAAACGCTAAACGATGATAATGTAAACATGTCCCGAACTTTCTGCCACAAAAATCCCTGACTCGTATTGTTGCAGTGTTTCGTCGTATGACATTTTTACGAAATTAAATCATTCGATTGCTTTGAACCGTTTTTAATTTCTATGACAAGACAAACGCTACGTTTAGATACATACTACCACAACTACTAACGGTTGGCATAATTTCCTGAGTAATTGAAAAAATTCAAAATACATTTATATACTTTGTATTGCAATCGTTCTCAATTCCTACCATTATTTAATTTAATTTAAAAATATACCAAAATTGATAAATCAAATAAGTATTAAACTATAAATGTTTTAATTGTTTTCTGTAAGTCCTACCTAATTGTTATTCTACAATTATTTAAGTATCATAACATTCATAACCAACTTATTGTTTACAATTAATGCACGACTGTATATTTTATTGTTTCCGCTCGTTTAAGTGCTATACAATTTGCATATAAAATATTATTAAGTAATCAATAAATAAACTTATATTATTATACTTTGTCCATCCAAAGCAATTATCTTAGCATTTTATATAGAATGATTTTTTTAAGATGCTCACCCCCATTTATTTGGTCATAAAAATGCCAAAATTTGAATTTTTTTTTCATCTTCAAATTACCACAAAAACTATATTGTTCACTATTTTTGTTCTATAACCCTTAAAGTATGGTCTGTGGTGATACAAACTTTTAGTTTTTAAATGGGAATACCCTTTTTTCACTTTGGGATTATTTTTCCGAGAATTTTGATGTACCAAAATCAAAATTCGAACGAATAGTTTTGAAGTTATTTTAATTTAAGTATTAAGGAAATATTCCTATAAAACATTGTAAAGAAATTTGTCAGCGCTATTTGCTACTGATTTGAGATTGCAAATTGAATATAAGCATTAATAAGTAATTATGTGATGATAATAATTAACATGTATACGTATATTTTTAATTATTGGGTAATATGTTGTAATTATTATATATATATATATATATATATTATGTTATTATTATACCTATACGTACACATCAAATCTTATAATTCAACAGATATCTGCTATCTACAGCCGTGTAAGTATTATTAATAATGAATTACTAGAACTAGGAAGTTGATGCATTTTGCATTTTTTTTTTTTAAACTTCTTAAAGGATGCTTTCTTAGTTGAAAATATGTTTCAAAAGTATGCAAATCTAAACAACCAATTTTTATTTTGCATTTTATGTACTTTCACACACAATTTTAAATTTGGATAATTTTAAAAATACTTGTCCGTTATACAAAAAATTCCAGAAAAATTAACTGAATATTATTTCGCGTGGAAAATATGGTATTCCCATTTGAAAAAGCAAAGTTTGTTTCGTCAAACGATATACCTGGGATTCCATAAAAAAAAAAATTCAAATATTACCATTTTTACAACCAAAAAAAGATGTGAGAATCCTAAAAAAATTACCCTATATATTAACGTTAAACCCGAAATTGACATTTTTATATTTGTTCTCGGTATCATGATTTGTAATTTGTTATACGTAATAAATAATTTAAAACAATCAAATGGTTCAAGGACATCCGTGAGTAATATATTGTATACGATTAATAATTGAGTGTTAACTAAGAGTCATCACAATTTTCTTTTAGGTACAGTAACTGCAGGGAATCAATTTAATAAAATATTTATATGCACTACCAAGTATTTATAATTGTGTACTACGAAATGTAAAAATAAATTATTTATTTTTAGTTCCTCTCAAATTTATTTTTATTTTTAATTATGTTTTATCGAAGTGCAGCGATTGTTAAGAAAATTATTTTAATTAATACATTTCAATCAATAACTCTTATTATAATATTAAAATAATTAAAATTTTTGTCCAATACGTGTACGTGTTAACGTATATTTTTCAAATTATGTTGAACATTTTACAACAGCTTTAGTATAAAAATTGAATACCTAGTGATATAACTTTAACATTGACTGAGAAAACAAGTGTGACTAGATATCACAGACTTGCGTTATATAGCAACAGAATATAGAATTAAAGGATTTAGGATGAATTATCCTTTACTACCAAGGATATGATTGAATCAAATCGTATACATCTATTTATATCATTATATCTATCATTCTTGTAAATAGTTATTAAATTATGTTAAAAAGATAAACGAAGTAGTTGATTAGTTCAAGCTCACGGCAACTGTGTGTAGAGAGGCATATTCCTATAGTTGGAGTGATCTTGCAAACTATAGAGCTATTCACAGATTTGAAAATAATCGTCGTGTTGTTGAAAACTTAGAATTCACTATCCGATATATTGTAGATTATTATTGATATTGTGTTATTACTACTATTAAAGTACTTATTATTATGTTATATAATTTTCAGGGCCGAATTTAGGAGGGAAGGTCCCGTGTTGCCTCTAGCGGCAATTTTTTTAGGGGCGGCAGATTTTAAAACTGCCGTACGTATATTATATTATGTAACCATGTATATAAAATTCGTTATGAGTTGGAAATTTGGCTAAATTTTGTTACCCCAGGTACACACAATTTTAAATACGGCCCTGTAGTTATTATATTACATCAGGAATACTTGTAAATCATAATGACTGCAGAGGTTAACTAATACAACTTGAAAAGTTTAAAGTGTACGCCCATTATTGAAAAATGAGACATTTTTATTTTATTTATTAATATAAACGCCATAAGGCTCAAGTACAATGTAAATAAAGATATAACAATAAATATAACAATGTATAACAATTTAAGATACATATTTGAGAATAACAACAGTTACTTAATTAATTGTAGATAAACTTATACTTAAAACTAGTAGTTTATTATAAAATTGTGTATGTTTGATTATAATTAAAAGAATAAGTCCACACCGGACTCATTTTCCAATAATTTCAAAATTCTATCGAAGGGGTTATTTTGATCATAATTTATCCTATGGGTTTTGATATGAAAGGAATGGCATGTTCTGGAGTTATATTGGGGTACATGGATCGATCGTCCATGGTTAGGAGTAAAGAGGTCCATTATAGTAAAATGCCACTTTCAGATTAATACTTCATCATCGAAAGGGGTTTTTATCCTTAGTGTAAAATGGCTGACCAAAGATGTTTTCGTTACAACTTCAAGGATGATTATTGCCATGGAGACGATTTTAGACCCTGGTCAAATGTCGTACAAGCTGTCTTTTTTTTGTCCTGAGTCAGTACATACACTGTTTCTATAATAGGTGAATTTGTCTTAATTTACTTAAACAGCGGGTTATTTTTGTTAACTGTTAATCATAGCCATAGGTAAATTATATTTATAAAAATTATGTATTTAAGTATTTCATGCGTCAAAGATCTTCGTTTATTCATATTTTAAAATGTATTATTTTACTCATAATTTCTTATCGTAAGAATAATTATCAACTATTATTGAATTTTGTTTTATGAGCTGAAACATTTTTTTATCTAATGATCTTTAAACAATGACTATCGTTGATTTTTTCAACGTTATAATATACTACTATCATTATGTTAATATTACATGATATAATAGTTATGTGTGATTATATTTATGTCTGCCCTAGAAACATCTGAAGCTTATGGTTAATAAATATAATTAATAAAAAACGTAGCTATATTATAATTAAAATTTATTTACAAAATAACTATGTAAAGAAATCCATAAATGGTTGTAATTTCTCAAACTCGGTCAACAAATAAAAAATATGTACTAAATTCAACTACGTCTTAAAAGAATTGATTATAATATTTAAACATACAGCGGAATAATTAAATATATTAAATAAAAAAATAAAAGTACAAAGGTTTACTTTTATTATAATTACGTAAAATTTGGAATTGTTTTCGAATGAAAATAGACTCACGTAGATGTATTTCTTCCAATCGTTCATTTTTCAAACATTGACTTCGAATGTTATAAGGATTTGGATTCAACTGATTAGGTACTAAAAACATATATTCTATGTGAACGTGATTCTTAAAGATTTATATAATATCAATATACCTAGTGAGTAATTAATATTATAGATCAGAGTTAACTGGTAGAATAAAAATAAGTCCAATGTAAATATATATACTATATAAACATACACTGTAAATTTGCATAATAACTAATAACACTGTTATCACTGTTACATAATATTATGCGTGGGACATGGTATGGTGCAGTAGTTAGCCGCAGTTGCTGATCAGTGATGCTGCGATTAAGCACCATCCGTAGTTATTGACTTCCTAATGGGTCATCCCACCCGAGATTTTAGCGACGAAGCCATGCTCCACATGCATGTTCCTACTGTTCTCTATTCAATCTTTATTATATTACAGCTAATAGCCATAATTGCTGAAGCTTAAAATAAATAAAAATATATATTCGTTTTATGATTAAGGTTTGGATTGTGATTTTAATCATTTTAGGTAAAATGTTTAATTTAATTTGATAGAAACATGAATTCTATCCTTCTAAGGAGCATTAGTTGAAGAAATGTATGTCTTATAGTTTACTGTGTTAAATAGTTTTTTTTTTTTTGTATAGGTGTCGATTGACTAAAAAGTTATAGCCCAAATAACCCAACTAACTTAACTGAACTTAAACTAATCAACTGTGCGTCTGTGCATATCATATTGGGATATTATAATAAATGTCCGTGCGATCAGCGAAATTGACGTTTACTTGCCGTTTTCTGCGTTAAGTTCAACACTTAATACTAATAAGTAATAACTAATAAGTAATAAATGATAATATTATTCTATATTGTTTCACGACTATAATAGCCCGCATTATATTATAGTACCCACCAACTCATATTGTGCAGGTTGCAGGTAGTAGTAGGTATACGCGGCGATAGCGTATAGGTATTTTTTTTATAATAAGCACCTCCTTTTTGCTGATAAGCGTACTGTAATACTATAGGTCACGCGTGTCTGCGAGTCTTCCGAAACGTCGACGACATCAAAATGTGAAACAAATTTACTCATATTCTAACATTATAATAATATGCCAACCATTCAATAATGTTTTTATGACGTCATAACGACAGTCTGTGTGTTCCATGTTCGCAGGGCCGTTTGTTTATTCCGAATTGCTCGCGTTAGTCGGCTAATTTTTTCTTTCCTTTTCGATTTCGCGTGTGAATCAATGTTTTTTTATTTCGTCGAAAACGACCTGTAGCAGCTATAGTATGTCAAGTCGTGAAATGTAATCTCTGAAATGCGAAACCGTGTGCGCGTTGCACCTTGATGGCAAGATCTGCCGCGTATAGTTCTTTACGATACATTATTATTAACAACTCCTACGACATATTTGACACATCCGCAAAGTTATCGAATTCCAAAGGTGGGGGGTCTAAAGCAAGAAAACTCGCAAATCCGTCGTCCTCGGCGTTTTTTGTCCTACACGGTTAACGTAGTCGCTTGCGGGACGGGTGATGTTACGATATTTAAACCTCAGTGTCGCACGCACGCCTATTATAGCACCGAGCAGCGTGGTGGTGTTTTCCTCCGGTACGTCTTATACCCATGTAGATAATATACGTTAATATACTGCATTCCCCGGTGTGCTGTGTGGTTAGGGCAGCAGTGAACTTGGTAACAAAATCACGGTTTTTTTTTTTTTATCTTGTCAACACTTTATTATTTGAATATTATTATTATTGTCATGGACTACACCGGCGGTTACAATAGCGAAACGGTAGTAGTGTTGTTCCGCGTGCTGCAGCTATTGGTTTACGTGTTATCGATGGAATACGAGCGCGAGAAGAAGCGCGCTTGTAAAACTGCCGCCCTGTGGCCGCGCCTCAGGTATTATAATATGCGCATGCATAATCCGGCCGACCCGTTGCCGCGCGTCCTTTTCGTCTCTCTAAATCTTTGACCGCAGCCCTTTCGTGTCCGCAGGTTGATCGACACGGAAACCAAACCATCGTCATCGTCGTCGACCGCCGCCGCCGCTACCGCCATCACCGCTGCTGCGGCCGTCGTTGCCGCTTCGACCGTGCCCTCAGGTCTGCTCAACCATCACGTGCAACCGCCATCGGACCCGGTCATAGCGTCCGTGCTCCATCCCAGGCAGAACCCTCGACCGGGCCGATTGCTCCTGGAGAACGTCAACAACCGGCCGCAGACAATGGACCGGGGCACACAGGCCAATACAGACCCGGACGTCGACATCGCTGAAGCCCCCCCGTCGACCAGTAACGATCCGACCAACAACGAACTGGTCAGTGTTCATATAAATCATTACTTATATTATTATATTGTCTATATGTCAAGGGTTGTACACGTAGGTATTATGCAAGAGTAGTAGTCTATTTTTTTTTTGATTTCAAGATATCTGGACACTATTTTACATAGTATGTACTTTAGACTTTTATTCTGTTCAATGAAAAAAAGCTAGTCCGTGTGGTTGTAGGTAAAAAAAATTAAAATCCAGCAATAAGTAATCTGTGTGGTTAGAACGGTCTCATCTCTTGAGGCCGGTTAAAAGCAGAAAAACTAATAAATGCTTTAAACCAAACATATCACCTTCCATACAGACATATTAATAGTGTGCCGCTTAGATATTAAATTTATCTAGTTATATATCCTTCGCAATTCTTTCTATTTGTGTTTTGTACGTTAGAGAGGAATCTATTGTAGTCAATTACCTAGGTACTATAAAACAATTATTGTTGTACAGTTACTCCATTTTTTAAATTTCTTAGTTTCATAGTATTTTTATTTATACTTGGAAACAACTTATTTTTAATTTCATACGAACTGAAACAGAATATTTTTCTTATCATACCAATTTCAGAATATCGAGCTAATAGTCATCTAATTATTTATAACTACCTATATAAACGTTTTGATGTACGACGTAGTGCGCCAACAACTTACGAGTTACATCACAGTTTAAATAGATACTCGTACTTATAAGTAATTGGTTTGGTGTATAATTTTAATGTTATGAATTTTTAAAATTATAATGCATTAGTACCTATATGAAATTCAAAATGTATGCTGTTAACTATTTTTTTTTTTTTAAAAAAAAAACTTAAAATTTGTAGGTATCTTAGTTATTAATGACTTTAAACTATCCTGATAGGCTAGTGTTAGAAGTATTCAAACTTTTTAAACTTTTAACTACATAACCTATTGGAAAATGATGTAAAAGTTTTAAATCTTTGCACCTGAAAAATTATTATTTTGTATATTATTCCTAGCTGATATGTCTTTTGAACTCACTTTATATATATATATATTAATATTTAACCTGTAATAATGATTATAATATTATTTCCAACAGTTTCGAAATGCCAATATCAGCGTTGCCAATCAAAAATTATTGGCTAATGGTGGTGACAACTCCTCTGTGGATAGTCTGAATAGTGCCGATTCAGCCAAACGAGATAGTGAAGAGTCTGCCATTGAACTTACTGAACTTAATCAACCAATGATCACCAAGGATGATACAGATGGTCACCCTAACATGAGCAACGGTGATGGTAAACATTCAGGTGCTGGAGGCAAATCTTCCAATGGTATTGTCAAGGAACACCCGATTGATGATGATGTTGATAAAACTAGTTGTGGCATGGAGTGCCTGTACTTTGCAATGCAATGCTGTGAATGTTCAATAATGTAATGGACTGGTTTCCCATGCTTTGCAGTTTTTATTTCTTAGTTATAAATGAGTAACTATAATTTAACCAATATATTGTATAAAATATACTTCTCTGTGATTTATTAAAAAAGAAAAAAAACAATTATGTTCTAGAGCATTTTTCAAAATTCTTGTTTTAACTATATTTTGACTTACAAGTTTTCATACATGCAATGTTGAATACATAAGTCACATTTTTACGAAAGCTATTTTATTGAAGTATTTTATTTTATTTGTTTTTAATCTTCAAACCCGATAAGATGAATTATTATATTAACAAGATTATTTTTTTCAAAATCTTCAAATAAAATCTTTTCAAATGTGCCATTTTGTATTACACTATACATATTTAATTGTATACACAGGGTTCCAAAGTGATGAAAATCAATATCCCTAACTTATTTTTACTTCCATTTGTAAGGAAAGTATTTGTCACTATTAATGAAATTCACATTTATTTTTTAAAAATAATGCTTTGTACACTATTTTAAGTTATTTCAGCCCCTTTGTAATGGTATATAACATATATGTAATAAAAAAATATAATATTTATGTGAGATGTGTCTGGTATGTTATAACATATTTTAAATGTGTTAATATTTTTATAAATCTATTTTATAAAGATTATTTTGGACCAAATTGTGATATTATGTTGAGTATCCATTTAAAGCTTAACAATTGTGTATGTACAAAATAATTTTTTTTTCACTATTTAACTTTATGTACTGTAATTTTATGTTCTGTATATTATTGACTAAAGTTATATTTATCTTTAATGTAATTCTGTAGTATAGATACAAGAATCTCTTCTCTTATTTTAGTTAGTTATAATATTAAGATATTTTGTATTTTTAAATATTAATTTTATAATTATTTTGTATCAATATATTACAAAATACCCAAGGTATCATATGAAATTTATAATACATGAGATTTATAGTAATTTTTTTGTTTAAATTATTCATTGGATATTTCTATCCATATTTGTTATTCTGTAAACGCCTTTTTTATGCTTTGGATATCTTTACTGTAAAGTTAAAATATTGCCATAGTTTAAAAGATAATGTAGACTCAATCATTTTTTGTGTTTAATTAAATTGTTCTATTCCTACCCGATTAAAATTAAAAGGTTGTATTTTTTTAAATAAAACTTTTGAATTAATGTTTGTTTACATATAATTAAACAATTAAATTGTGTAATATTTTAGTTAATATAGTATATTTATTGATTCGCATAGTATCTCAAAAGTGTAGCCAAACATTTTTTTAATTTAACTAAAATACATTTTTTTTAACAATTTTTGTAATTGATTGATCCGTTGTAATTCTTAATTGGTTCGTTCGATAGTTATGTGTTATAATATGGTATTTGGTTAGTTCTAGGATTTTTATTCGGGTCAGGAGATGTTGGCAATTTCTTCTCTCTAAGCGGTCATTCTCCATCGTGCATATAGATTTACAGATTTAGTTGATGGTATTGTCAAAATTCTTTTCTTCGAAATTCATTATACCTTGTATATTTCTTGTTCCTATAAATAGTTATATAAAATAAAACATATTGTTTGATTTATTATCATGAAAAATTAAAATTTTGAATCAATTTCTACAGTGGTTGTTTAAAATGTATTTATTGAATATAAGTTAAACATCAAACCCATTCTAAAATAAATAATACATTTTTAATATTAATAATTAATATAATATAAATAGCAATATTTGTAAGTAATTAGCTAGTTTATTAAGTAATATATTATTATACACCAATTTTCATTTTTAGAAATATCATACATAATATATAATATTATAACAGTTAAAAACATAAATATTTAATTATGGATTTATTTTTATTTCTTTATTTATACATTCATATCGAAGAAAATAGAAACTAGATAGAATTAAATAGGTATATAAGAAATACGCCATAAGCAACACCTACTATTTACTATTAAAAATAAATTTTAGAGTATTTAGTCTACAGTGGCAAGTAAGTACCTAATTTCACTACAGAATGACTCTTTCCAAGTTGGTATGTTCATTAATTCTCAACTCGTACATAAAATATGTTGACATACTGCAATTGTACTGAACCACATTATAGCTATATATAACATATATAGCTCCTATAACTTCTGCACCCTACTTACACGTAACATTAAATTCAAGCATTTATGTTCACAAGAAAGACACAATTATTGTCATTTATGACACAATCTAGCAACATTTTTTGGTAGTATTCTAGTGAACATAAATAATAATTAAATAAATATAAATACAAATAAAAATACGTTATGTATATTTATTCATTAGTTAATTATTAAATTATAAAATTTTCTCTTAGCCATTAAAAATAACATCGACAATCCAAAACATAAATCATAATACTATTGATTTAAGAAATAATTTTCTAAAATTTTTAGATTAAATAAAATTCATTAAGAATTATGATTTATTTTCATATCATTATATGTAGTTGGATTTAAGTGACTTTTTATAATTTCAGCCATAACAACTATTATATTTTGAACATATTTTTTTTTTAAATTAGTTTTTCATATTGGTCATACTATTTTGTTATGTGGTAACGAATAAATTACCTTTTTGTGTACACTACAATGGTAACTAAAAAAATTTATTTATATGCACTAATTTTTATTTTATAGATTAGGTACTCAATTTTCTATTTAGGTAACAGTTGTATCGTAGGTACATAACATAAGAAAATGTTCAACAAAGAATAAAATATACTTTTATCATTATTTTTAGTAAAATAATACATCATTTGTATAGTATTTTAGAATACCTGTATATTATTTATATTTTACATAATAAATATCCAACGATGTAGGAAATACAAATTTCTATGACAATTGACATTTGACAAAACATATTTAAGTTTTTAAAAAAAATACTAAATCAATGTGCCTATCATGTATAGGCAACTATAATCATTAATTAAATAATTTAATCAGTGCTATATAATATACTAATATTAGTATGTAAATATCAGTATATACCATTGCAACATATTAACTAATTAATAATGTGTCATTTAATTCAAAAGCGATAAATTCTAATACAATTATTCTTTAATTTACCTTAAAATGTTATTTAAATGCTGAAAACTCGATGTTACTTTGTATGAGTTAAGGTTTTGCATATTTGACGATGGTTCTTCATAGTAAATTATTTTATGATAAATCAAACGTAATAACAAACAACAAAAAGCTATGATCAAAAGATGAACCATAAGTCTTTTTCTTTTCGATAGTTTCAACCCGATCCGCTTGAAAAAAATAAAAAATATATATATAATAGCAAATATTTCATCTTTAATAGCATTATAGCTATATTCTATTTCCATATATAAATATAAATAAATAGCTTGTCATTACTGACTTATTCATCATCGCCTAGCCAGAACATCTATCGTGGTTCTACACCTACTAATGTAACAATGTGCCTTAAAAAAATAACAGCCAAGATAAATTAGCCTCAAATTGATATTTTTTAATATAGTATACTATATATAGGTATATACATTATTAATATTCTTTTTCTCGTGTCATATATACATTATTATTGTTCTATAGTGAAATTTCTACTACCTATTAATGTGAACAATTGGATGGAAAGTTGAATTTGAAATTCCTTTTTGCAACGAGGAATATCCGACAATGGAAATATTTATAATATTATAAATAATATAAATATAATATACCTATGTATAACATTGAATATTGTTCTTATGGTTATTATAGCGATTTTTAACTATACTATTTTGGAAAGATAATATTTCTTACTACATTCCTAACTTAAAGTGTTACAATTTGCTAATTTCCAACTATAATAATAATTATAACTATTATAAGAATCTAAAATAAATCTGGACTTATGTAGAATCTTAGAATATCTATTTCTTGTGTACATATTTAATTATAAAAATTCATGAAATCCGTTTTTTTGTACAATAGGTAACTGTTGTAAGTTAATCTTAAAAACCACGTTCGTACTGAAACATCATTGACATAACAATTGTTTACGGAAATCGATTGAAAAATATAAATAGAAAAAGAATTAAATCGTTATTGATAGCTTAAAAACTTACTCTATATCTTGATTTACCAAACACACTTTTAGAATGAATTTATTCAACCACGTTTTTAATATTTATAGTTGTACCTATTTAAATTCGTAGTCGTTCGATTTTCACACTTACCCTTACCCATTGTATAATCATCCGTCTAATAGTATTATTCGACTGCTCTCTTGATTTTTCCACATTTAGAGAAACATAGTTTTTATCTGCGCTTCTCATACTTTAATACTTGTATAATCGGCCGTTTCCTCGATTGAATGTCACATTTGCATGCAGAATATATTACATAAAAAATATCCAGTCTCAATCACTTAGGTATGTCGTATGTGGGTTTTATCTCGAAAATACGTGGTAGCGGTTACAAATCAAATTGAATTTCCTACTGCAAAAGTTCAAATATTTGCTGACGTTTAATTGTTAGAGCGTGTTTTTATTAACAACTGAATAAATAAAACTAATTAATAAATCTTTGAAAAAAAAATAGACATTTGTATTTAATATGTATTATACAATTACAATTGGTATCTACAATAAAAATAAAAATATTAGATACTACTGCTCATCTGCAAAAATAGGTGCAGTTATATTTTATATTTATGGTGGATCTACGGCAGTGACGTAGCCAGGGGGGTTTAAACACCCACCATTGATTTTTTTCATATTATTGTTTACTTCCTTAATGATTCTAGTGTAAAAATGTTTATTTTGTCAAAAGTATCCTGAAAAAATTATTTCAGGTTTTCAGTGTTTATTCGACTACCAGAGCTCATCAAATGATAATTATGATATAGAGTTTTAGACCATTATTCCTTTTTATATTCCTCAAGTAGATAAGATCACGGTTCAATCCAAGCTTCAACTTTGGAAGCAAAAACACAATCGTTTGTTTGATAATGATGAGATGCTGCCATCAAATGCATTAGATGCTATTATATAGTGTGATCAAGTCATTTTTCTGAATATATTATTTCAACTACTTAAAATTTTATGTTTACTATCATTACTATCAGTATCCACTGCGACACCAAAAAGATCCTATTCCAGATTAAAAAGAATAAAATTTTACCTTAGAAATACTATGAAAGTAGTAAATTGAAATCATATACAATTTTAATTATCTAACTTAGGTATTTTAAACAGGATTGTCTAAATGGCTTACTTCTTATAAAGAAATTTTGAATGAATTTGCCAAAAAGCCAAAAAAAATATAGATATTTTATTATAGCTTATAGTTATTAGTGTTGAAAAGTGAAATAAAATTAAGGTTTATTTTTTATTTTTGCAATGTCTAAAAAAGTATTGAATAAATTAGCAAGTAAGCCAAGAAAAATACAAATTTTTTTTATAAGTGAAATAGATTTAATGATTTTTTTTCACCCTTGACCCCCTCCCCCCATATAAAAAATTCCTATCTACGCCGCTGTAGTATTCATAAATTTAAGAACTGTTGTTGATGAATGGTTCCCTTAAATACTTAACATAGACAACTATGTTATATAACTATAACATCATATAACATAGAATAACTGTGGTATATAACAATATACAAGGATTCACGTATACCATATAATAGGAATTAAATAGACCCTAATGGTCCATTGTTGACAACTAGGCCCAGTTGGTTCCTGGCGGGTAGTCTTCCGGAATGTCTGAACTCGGACATTCGGAATCCTATAGACAGTCTAAGACGTACCCAGACCGGTCCAGAATTCAATCAAGTACTTCCTATTTAGAGTCTTGAAGTCTTAAAAAACAGTTTTAAGACTTTCTTGGGAGTGTCCATGTGCTGTTAGGCCAGTACTTCTGAAATTATTTTGTCATGCAGCCTTTTAATTTATCATAAAATTGTTGTGGCCTCCCTTGGGTCTAAGGAGTAGATATTATTTTACCATCAAAATCAATAAACTAATAAAACAATTTTCCTAGCTATATACTTAAATTCAATATTGTTGTACGCATACTAAAAACACAGATTCAATAAATAGTAGATACATGTACATTTTTTAAACAAATTAAAAAATATATAATCATTTTAAACTTAAAATATACGATGTAGGTATTATATGTGAATAATAAATATATAAAATCGTTAAAACTAGACAAAATGAAATAAAGTAAATCGCAAATTTTTAAATTAATATGATGGATTAGCTTGCAGTGGTGGCTCTAGGGGGGGGGGCAAGTGCGGATCCAGGAGAGAGGGCACTGGTAGCAAGTGCCATCTCCGCTGGAAAAAAAAATAAAAATTTTAGTATCGAAATGTCTAAAAATAAAATATTTGTAAATATTACGAATGTGACCATACGACTATTTTACTTTTTTTTTTTGGTGGGGGGGCTATATCTATATTATAAAATTTTTCCTATAAAATGCCCCAACCGTAAATACATGCTGGATCCGCCCTTGCTAGGGGGCCATGGCCCCCCCAAACTCCAAAAAAAAAAACGGGAATTTAATATAATATTATACACTAATACACTATTATTGACTATTTTTTAGGTTTAATAATATATCAATATATGGTTTAATAAAATATGCAAGAAAATTTTTATAAATTTATAATTTACGATTTTTGGTTATTTTGTTCAATCCGGACTTTCATTAATTTGGACAACCTAGAGCCCCGATTAGTCTGGATTAATGAGGTTCTATTGTAATAACAAAATATTTTTTATTTAATTATTACTATTTGTACTTAGAAGTATTCTACAATCTACAGTCTAATAATTATTCAGTACAAGAGTACCTATTCTACTTAATAATGTACATGCAATATATGAAAAATAAATTGTGTAGGTATACTGTAGTCTGTAATACTGTATTCTACTTAAAAATTAAAATTTTATAATAATAATAATAATATATAAATATTATTTCTACCAATACTGATAACAAAAATGAACGTTTCTGATTGGTAGCGCAAGTTTGCCCCTGAGACGCTCGTCATATCATTCAAATTATCATACAGCCGTGCCGCCGTGGTGATAAGAAACAATCACAAGATAAGAAAGATAAAAGATAAGTACTCTTGGTTGGGACTTGGCATAATGTAAAAATAAATCCGGGATTTTTCGTTTTTTTCCCAGAAAAATTTATTATACGAATAATAATAATACAAATTTGATTTTTTTATTTACTGTCTTCATTATTTCTCTCTTTTGTTACGAATTAGTTTAATTACATTATTATGAACATAAAATTGTTTAAATATACTGGTATTTTTATCCATTGGTTTTTCATAACAACTTATCTGTTCTATTTTGCTATTTAGTTATTATACAAATGATTTGAATTTGATTGCATAGGTACCTGCTTATTAATTTATTTAATAATTTTATTCATTAATTTACAATTAAGTTAGTTAAACTTATCTTATCACGATTAGAAGTTGTGCGCCATCTCATCAGTTTCCATCTGTTCCTTAAGCAGAAATAGGTAGGAGTATTTTATGTCTATTATTTATCTTGGAAATATTGCAATTATATTTAAAAATATTTAAATTATGAACGTTCAAGTATTTTTTCCAAATATTACGAATACCATCTAATACTTTAAAATTTACACCAGGATTTTAAATAAGGTGCATAGAATAGATCAAATTGAATTTATTCTGTGACTGTAGTGAAATTGTGGTTATGCTAATGATTAAGATAATATATGCACAGTCATTGATTCCATTCACTTTGTATTTAATTGTAGTTACTTGTTGTATTGTATCTTTCATTATATACACAAGTACCTATTAACACACAGTGTAACTTATAAAACCCTTCAATATAATATTGCACAATTTCAGATAAATATGATTTAAATAAATTGGCTATCAAACATATTTAATGTTATTTTTATATTTTTCTACTATTGTTTTTAGATAAAGTCATAAAGGAGTAAAAATAGAACACTATCTGAAATTCTTGCACCATTGAGTTATATGATAAGACTACTACTGCTACTACAGATGTATCTGCAACTGTTGAACCTTCTACTTAAGAGGGATCAGTTCCTTTATTGTACCTCAAAATTTACCAAAAAAGACATTGAAACCTATTGGTCCAAGACAAATATTCAAGTCTAATTAACATGTATCAGCTCAAGTATCTGAAATTAATTAAATTTTTAATTTTAGATATGTCACATGGGGTAAGCAGACTAAAAAAAAAGCATAAAGCATGGGGAGGTGATAGATACCTCACTATACTTGACAAATTAGCAAAACTCTGTGTAAGTCTTAATCCATAATTTTTTGAAAACATTTTCTTTAATATAATATTATTTTAGGATTTAGATGGTCATTAGTTGGGTAGTACCAGTGATTTAAAACCCTTGGACTTAGAAGATGGCTCAATTATTATTGTTGGTAGTAAACAAGTACAGATATTATGTTCTGTGTAACTAATAGTGTAATAATACTAATAATTTAGTTGGTTGCACTCCGGTAACGCCATTACTTTGATAATTACATTTAAAACCTAATATAAATATTATAGAGCACCACAGGTACAATCAAAATATTTTTATATAATACACTATCTTCATCGAAATATTTAAATTAAAAAATAATGGTTTCTTTCAATTGGGTATTTAATCCTTCGATCATTGAATAACACTTGTTTTCTGATCAAATGTACAACATTCTGAATGTTACTGCTGAGTGCTGGGTAACTCTCGGATCATGTTTTTATGTCATTGTTTATATTACAATATGCATGTCACACATATGCTTATTATAAATTCCATTACAGACTGCTGTATATATTCAAATAAATGTTGAAAAAAAAATATATAAGACAAACCATGTAATAGTGGTTGTAACTTTTATTTATTTGGTTGATTATTTAATTTTCTAATACTTATTTCTAATTATTTAAATTTCTTAATGTTCTAAAAATGTACAGTTTTATTATTTTTTTTTAAAAAAATGGTTAAATGTTAAGACATCTACATTTTTATACAACTGTAATAATACACAGTATTACACTAGCTTTGCATACTTATATAATATAACTAATACCTTACTAATATGGAAATATTCTTTAACAAAAAAAAAAAAAAAAACTGTTGTCTGCATGCAGTCTTAAACCTATAAGTGAGTCTAAAATAAGAGTGAAGCTGCGTTTAAGAGACTATCTTGCTGGTAAAATGTGTATTTGTATCTACCATACAAATTATATCTAATATAAAGAGTTAATGTAGTGGTAAGAAGAGACTGTAGGCATAAAGAAATAAAATATGATTTTTACCAATAAAGATACTATTGTACAATTGTGCATTGTGAGTAATAAAGTTATGTAATATTATTCAGTTGACTTTATATTGAATAACTGTCAAGATCTGTTTCGCCAATTTTTGAGCTTATTGAGTTTTTTGCTTTTGGTTGTATGTTCTTTTGTAGAATAAGATAAATAAATATAAAAACACAGATACGTCAAGCATCATATAAATGGTAAATAACCTTGGAAAGTAACAATTGTTTATGAAGAGATACACTGCGTACATTAGACCGATGATGAATTGTATCTGTGAATTGTAAAAAAAAAAAAGTAAAAGTAAAGTAAATATATTCTGTAATCAGATATTATTATATTAATTATTATTATCAAACAAGGTGTCCCGATGGATACAAATATGATTAAAGATAAGGTTTCGAACTTACGATTTGTAGTTTTGTCAAGTATTTTTTCCACCACAGATACTTTTGCATTTGTGGACCAAGAGATGCCAGGAAGTAGTAGCTGTACATAATCATATGGATGATTGCATTCATTAAACCGGCTAGACCTCCATGTTCACCTGTGTTGACGATAAATTATATTCTTTTATTACTGGAACATATTTTGTACTTCTACATCATATTATATGCTTTTAATAATATATTATAAGACAATATAAATTATAATATACTATATATAAATATAAATATAAATTTTGTCTCAAAAACATTTGTTACCTATACCCTAATATATTATATTAGTTATATTAGTAAGAACAAAATTTAATAAGATATTTGAATACTATAATTTTTTTTTTTGTTTGTAAAATAAAATTTAAGAATTTAAAATTTGAGTTCTGAAATTAATAAATAAAAATATTGTAATACAATTTTGATATAAGAAATGTAATACTATATTATTCATTAAAAAAAATTAAATGATACAACAAAAGTTATTGCAAATTTTGTTGAATCATATTGAAACACTCAGTAGAATAATATTATATGAACTTGTATATATTAATTTCATTAATTATATTTTTGCTTGAAATGGTGATCAAATATTTAGAGCTATTTCCAATTTTTGATTGTAAATAATATAAAATTCTTAGAGAGGAAATGATATTCTCACTTTTGACAAGAATAAATAACAAATATTAGCTTTATCATTCATTCCATTGCTTTTCTAATTACCTCCTATGATTGTTTAATTTGATTTGTATTTGAAAAAACAACAACTGTAAATACAGTTCTATAATCATATCTAATCTTAATAAATACTTTATTATTCATTAATTCTTATAATTATTGATTTTAAGAAGTTGATCGTTACTTTTGACAAATCGTAAGAAAGTCCAAGTAGTGACGACCATATTTACATGATGGTAAACGTGTAAAAATGTCACATGTGATTCTTTTTTCCTTAACACGAAAAATACCTAAAACAAACCAAAATAATATAAATTATGATTAATTCAATGTAATTAAGTAATAATACCTATATGCTATTTATACTAAGAAACCTTGAAGTATAGTTAGCTTGGAAAAATAAAAAAGATAGGTATACAATTTGACAGGTATCTAAATGATATTACATTTTCGTATTATTTGAAAATAATTTTTCGTTCGTTTAACATTAGAATGAACTATAATATATAATAATATTAAAAATATTTATAATATTAATTTATATATATTAGAGTATATGATTGTATGATCGCATATGGCCGTATAGTATAATATATATATATGTTGATAACTAATACACACATAATTTTGCTTATAATACTTCACTAATTATATAAATATTAATAATTGTAATAATATCTATTTTATTAATATTGCGGTCAGTACCTAATCAGTTTATTTTCAAAAAAAAAAAAATTGAAATTATTTTTAATTCAACATTCATATTGTTGAAAATTTGAATTATTTTCATAGAATATTATCTTAACCCACTAATTTCTTTGATAAATTGTTTTGTTCAGTTTTAATAAAGTAATTAAGACTTACTCAATCATTAAGGAACACGTTCATCACATTTTGGGTTAGTGTAAAAATATTTGTATACACTTTTATTTTTTAATTCAGATATACTTACAGTGTCAAGAAGATCGAATACTTTAGACATCACATAATGCCACGAATTTGAGTAGTACTGTGAAAAAAATAATCATAGTTTAAGAATAATGACTGTATTATTATTACAATGAAAAGCAATAGATAAATTATATAGGTAGTTATGTAATTAAAACTTATAATTATTAAATTTCAATTGATGTTATCAAACAATCTTCAATTGTTTGCTATATATCTATAATTATTGATTGAAATGTTACAATTAAGTTTTAATAATAATATTATGTATTATTTGATTTTAAATAATTCTTTGCAATTATTATAACTTGAATAATCCAAAAAAGTATTGACTAAGCTGTAATTTTTTATTGCTAGAAGAATGTGCTAAGAGTTTTGTATACCTACTTTGAGAATTTTTTTACATAAGGGTTTTAATAAATAAATATATTTAATAATAACTTTGGTGTTTTGATTTTTTCCTCATAACTTTGGCTAATAATAATTGAGATCGACTATTATCTTCTGAAGTTACTATTACTATATAGTAATGTATATATTATATAATATAACTGTCATTAATGATAAGCACTATTTTTTCCATACATTACCTATAATACTTGTAAGATTTATTGTATAGTGCTAAAATACACAAAATGGTTGAATATTTTCGGAATAATCTCAGAATTTTAAAATGCTTTTTTCTTGTTTTAATTTATTGCTAAGCTAAAAAGATTCTAATCGGAGTGATGGAATCTAATGATTTTACAATGATGGGTGTTTTTATTTGTGCCTAACGACAACTTTTTTTGCAGTAAACGTGCTTTGATTTGCTTATACAGCAACTTTTCTGAAAGAAAATTGAATGTAGATGGTACTTGTGCAAGTCAAAAATCCAACTTTTTCAATACTTTTTAAAAAAATTAAGAAAAACGATAAAAAAATTACAAAAAAAAAAACGGGAAATTATACGCAAAATCACGTTTTTACAAAATACATTTTTTTAAAATGCTCTAACTCAAAAACGAAAAACCGCAACAACTTGAAATTTTCACCAAATCTTTATATTGGTGTTCTCTATACATGGATAAGTTTTCAAAGTATTTTGACATATTTTGACT
>JAIPRK010000067.1:452942-473553 GCA_025469195.1 Chaitophorus viminalis
TACGAAATTGCATTGTAATTCAATTTAAATATAAAATACTATATTATTATATACACATTTTAGACAAACATATTAACTTCGTTCAGAATCGTTATTCGTATACAATGATATCTATCATTGCATTCAATTTTAACAAATCCATTGTAATAATGACCTATCCTATAAACGAGGTACACTCCACCCCCAACTGTACAGCAAAGCGAGGCCTACCCGTTCTTTTTTGTTTTAAATATCTATAAAAAATTTTTGGCCGTCCAAAAACTCTTGAAAATGAATTAAAGGATTAAATATAAGTAATACTAATTGTAACTAAAAAATATCGGAAATGGTTTCACTCAAATTTTATTTATAAGCCCATAAAGTTCAAATTTGTATAAAATATGTTAAAATCGCGATAATTTGCAAGTTATTTTGTAGTTGAAAATTCATAAAATATTTTCTGTTTATACTTAAGGTTCAACAGAGCGATGCCCATCCGGTTCTTTTTTTTTTAACTGTTTAAATGTGAAACAAATTTTACTTTGCGAAAATTATTTATAAACTTATTTTCAAGCAATACAAATATGACAATATGATATCCGGTCTAGAACATTTCAACTTATAGTCTATTTGGCGTGGACTCATTTCAACACAGACCCATTTTAACGTGCATTCAATTATTTTAGATTTGTATTCTTTATATTTGTACTGTGTATTATTCTAAGCACACTATATAAATTATATTTGGGTAAATTTTTCTATATAATTTTCAACAATCAGATTAGTCTGCTTTTCAAAACTTACAATAAGCATAAATCGAATTATTGTAGGTAACAAACATATAAAAATATGTTAGATAAATCAGACAATAAAAATGATCTTATCTCAATAAATTTAAAATCTTGTTTCATTATAGGCAAAACAAGTTTAGGATAATAATATATTTATATAGTGTGTTTAGAATCATGTACTATACCTATGTAGGTTTACAGCATGATTATATTAAAAATAAAATGAAAGAATATGTCTAAAAAAATTGGATACACGTCTAAATGGATTCACGCCATAATGATTTATACTGAAATAGTGAAATGCCCAAGCCGAGATGTCCATGTTCGTGTAATATCGACTCTATATAGACATATAGTAGTTTAGTGCTCTTAAGTAGAACTTGTGTTTTCCACAAAGAGGAACGCTATTAATACCTGTGCTTTCCGTGGATTAAATTGACGAAAGACCCTTTTGTAGTATCTAGATAGGATTTTGTTTTCAATTGGTTAATATGTCAAGAAAGTTGTGTTTTACATAAAAATTATAACATGCATGTAACAATTAAATAATTATTTTACAAAATTATCTTACCGTATTTAGGAACAAAATATTTTGTGTATCGTCTGGTTTGCACACATTTTTGATGCCATAAGTTAACAAACCGGGCGTATTTATCACCTAAAATTGAAAATTTCAATCGAATTAAACTATTCAGTCTTATATGGGATCCATGATCATAATTAGTTGATAATATTAATTGTGAGTATTGGTATTTTAATGATTTTATTTTTTTGAAGGATAAACAAAACATTACATTCATTAAAATAAAATTTATAAATTTGATATGAGTCATTAGCATAAGGCAAATATAAAATAGGCCGATAGTATACACGTGGAAAGTTAGTCACACAGATCTCTCCCTGTCAGGGGCGGACTGGCTCAGGGTGCTATACACCAAGTAGCACCCTGGGCCACCATTCGTATTTGTGATCCGGGCTCCTGATTTCTACTATCGGGCCCTTTTTAATTTAACTCGTTTTAATTGTAATGTACAATAGAAAGATAAATTACCTTTAATAGAAATCAACAATACTGTTTTTATTATATTTAAAATGTTATATCGTATCACTCGTGTCTACATAATAAAAATAAATTCTACTTAATAAGTAATAACTGCATAATATAAGTAAAAATGGCAATGAACCGTGATTATAATAATATAATATACTATGTAGATAACTGTTCATTAAATTTGTATATTATTATAGTTCTACTGCTGCTATAATCGCTATGATTGTAATCAATAAAAGTTGTGGTTTATTTTTGTTTTGGTTTTAATGGTGGTTTTATAAGTTTTATCTACTATATGTTATAATTATACATTTTATATTAATAATTTTTAAACACTTGTTATGTTATTACACAAATTAACTAAATATAGTAATGGGTCATTTATCGTCTTCGTATCTTTGAGCTTAGACATCTTGTATAATTGTATTCTTCAAGTCTTGCAATTAAAATTGGTAAGTAGGAAAATATTTAATATTCCTTTATTGTAATACGTATATTTTATGTGTATTTTGTAAATAAAATAAACAATTGAAATACCTATTGGATATAGTCATCTAGCACCCTTAATATTTTGCAATATAAATTATATTATGAAATAAAAATTTGATTTCGCTTAAATTGTTTAAAGTATTGATAACATCGATCTAGGACAAATGGCCATCGCCCAAATAATTGGATATTTGATAAAATAAAAGTATTTGAGTGGGTTACAATCAATTTTTTTTTAAAACATTATTTACTCTAAACTACCTATATAAATAATAATAACTATTTTTTTTTATATAAGTATTTATATTATATTCATGTCTGAATTATAGTTCCAAAAAAATAACATGTTATTATTATTATTTTTTTATATTTACGTATCTGGGTTCGTTCCTAATTTAGTTAAGTTTGGAAAAAAATATACGGGCCCTTAATTAATTTTACACCCCAGGCCAAAAGTAGCCAGTCTGTCCCTGCTCCCTGTCCATTATCACTTTTGTCCGTCCACATTACTGATCATGAAAATAGAACAATTTTAATATCAACTGCTAATTTAAAATCACAAAATATTATATTCCTTCATACATTATTAATACCTATTTAGGTTGTAATGTGTTCGTAAAACGTTTACAAAACTGCTCTTTAATAACAAATCAATTAATATACTGAAATTAAATTAGTGTTGTTGATGAATATGAGTGCGTTACAAAGCTACTTAGGCGGTTTCAGTTAATTAATTAATCATTTATAAGTACCATGAAAATTTAATTTTAACGAAAAGATTTCTAAATAAGACACACTTTTTCACTAAAGTACAAAGTATTTATAAGGACTTTTTTTAGATTCTGAACGGATTGATGGAATCTATCGCTTTTAAAATGATATGTGTTTTTTTTTTCTTGACTGACGACACCTTATTGGGCAGCAAAAATAGTTTGATTTTCTTAAACA
This sequence comes from Chaitophorus viminalis, assembly GCA_025469195.1. Taxonomy (NCBI): domain Eukaryota; kingdom Metazoa; phylum Arthropoda; class Insecta; order Hemiptera; family Aphididae; genus Chaitophorus; species Chaitophorus viminalis. The sequence goes on from JAIPRK010000067.1 coordinate 456,201, forward strand.
GCAACTCTTCTGAAAGGAAAGTGAATGTAAATAGTACTTAGGCGAGTCAAAAATCAAACTTTTTCAATACTTTCTAAAAGCGTCGAAAAAACGATAAAAACTTTTGGAAAAAAACCGGAAATTTTACACAAAACCACGTTTTGACAAAATACAATTTTTTTTTAATGCTTTAACTCAAAACGAAAATTAGCGTTTTCTATAGGTCCATGGTCAGATTTCAAAGTATTTTCACTTATTTATAGACAATTTATATTTTCGATTTTTCTAGGTTTTTATTTTTAAGTCAATAAATAAAATTTGGCTGACTAAAAAATCTTGAAAATTTAATACAAAGTTTACTAAAAGTTATAATTATTGCAACTAAAATGAATTGAAAATCGTTAAGCCCATAAAATCCAAATTTGTATGAAATATGTCAAAATCGCAATATAAATGTAGATATACAATTTTTTATTTTAAAAAGAAAATTTCATTTTTAAATTTTGATAAAAGTGCGGACAAAGTTTCATTCAGTTTAATTTTACATTTTTCAATTTTTAATTTTTTAATAATTTAATTATCTATATTTAATTGTACCTAATGTCATTATCTAATTAAATAAATAAGGTGAAATCATTACATGTATACCATTAGTATTTCTTAAAAGTTAAAAGTTAAATTAAAATCTATCAATAATAAAATATTTTAAGTGCAATTTTTAAATACAATTTTGGGAAATTTTTATGGAATATATAGCAATAATGCAATCAATTTTTAAAGCTATTTAGTGTAATAACACCCGAGACCTAATCATTACAGGCACAAATAAAATAGTTATAAAAAAAACACGCATAATTGTATAATCAATACATTCATCACTCCGTTCAGAATCTAAAACATTAAATTAATTTTAATTAAATTACGTAGACGTACCTACAATATTATGTTCGTCGTTCATGCTAATCAATTATGAAAATAAAAACGATTAATAGGGCATATAACTACCTAATAAATTACTCACTAAATATAATCACTAAATAGATTACTTCTAGAATATAATTTGATTAAAAATTATACTATATTTAAACTGACTTTTTCAAGGTACTGTTGCATTAAAATATTAGATTTAAGTTACTTAAAAAAGAAATTTCGTTTCAGTAATGCTCTTTAATATTCACTATTTATACATCATTAATGTTTGATTTGTACACGTTTTGTAAGTTTCACTCACCGGAGATACAATATACATGTTATACGCAGTCTGAAAAAGGTTGTAGACCATCATAATATATTTAATGTTGAACGGTTCTCGATTTTTCATCATATTAGGGCCTAATTTTAATACAAACAACAAATAAGCTGTCAAAATTATGAACATCGGCCATGGTGTGCTCATGAACATCCACGAATCGACTTCTTTGTCTATAGTAATACATAAAGGTTTAGTAATATTATAGGTTAATTAAAAAGATGAATATTAAAAATAATGTATTTATAAAAGTATAACTAACCAAATTTTAACTCTCGATTAATTAAATCAAAAAACGTATTCTTTATATAACTGATATAACCATTCAAATCCACTTGAATTATATTTGCCATAGCTTATACTATATCGTTCAAATTGTTCCTGGAACACAAACACAATCAAATCAAATGAAAGTTCGGTTTCTATTATAGGTGCGTCGTTTGAACACATCCTACCGATTTTGCCGCACAAGAACACGGGAGATTTTTTTATTACATAATGTGTTAAATGAATTGTTCCGTGTTTTATGTTTTTAGAATTAAACTTATTTTATGTACAATTAACATTGCATGCAGTGGTGAAAAGATTACTTTTTCAAGCCGACGAATATCGCTGACTAACGAATACTACCTACCCATACAATTATCTTCGTTAAATGCGCGTTATTATGTACTTCAAATTAAATTAGGAGCCTTGCTCTTCGTGATACAATTTGAGGATGAGATTCTTGGAAAAGTTTAGAATCCGTAAAAAATTTTATCGTAGATTAATAATTTTAGGTTCAGTACTCACAACGGTGCAAGTTGCTAAGTACTGCGAAATAGACCAAAGGTTCCTAACCAGGGTTGCCTTGGCCAGAGAAGGAAAACGAAGTTGTAAAACATTAATAACACAGTTAAATGTATAATTAAAATTTTTGGAAATAATTTTATATAATATCTAGTATTACATGTACAACAATTTGTATACAATAGTATAACATTCGTGTATAATATGTTTAGTAATATTCAACTAAAGGAAACCGAAATTATAAAAATTTTTTATGGTTAACACAATAAAATGTAAAAGTATAGGTAAGGGGCTTCTAGATTTTTATAAAAACCTTTGGGGTGCCGTAAGTAAAAAAAAGTTAGGAACCTTTGTAATAGAAAATACTGTAATATGAAACCGTGGAAGCTTTTATAGAACATTTTTAAATACCTTACACCAAAATAACACGTATAGGAGTATCTCACATTTTTATTTATTATTTTTTTTTTTTTATGGAATCATTTTATATAAAATTTCAAATAATACTGTCAATTTTCTAAATACGGTATAATACAGGAATGGACAATCAATTTGCCTTCGCGAATCATATTTTTTTCAACTATTCATTGAGGGCCGCATTAAGTATTAAAAAAAAAAAACGTTATTGAATATATGAACATTTGGTATCTAAAATAGTTATAAATATTAATTGAAATCAACAATTATAATAGTATTTATGGAATTTAATGACTTTGTTGTCAATATAAACTAATTTCGAATAAAATAGTATATAAGTAGGGAAAATGAATAACTGTTAGAAATAATTAATTGATTTTTTATATTGTTAAATTTTATGTTATAATTAAATTTATAGTGATGATAATTTAATATAATATAACTCTTAAACTAATATTTACGGTTATCTATCTTCCCCACTTCACTCTACTTTTGTAATAATCTGTCTATTATTGTATCTACTTAATTTGATTATTTAATTGTTAATACTGTTAATTTTCTGTGACATAACATCAATTGTCGAGCTAAATAGTTTCACTACAGCTCTAAAAAAAAAAAAAAATAAAACAAAGAATAAACAAAAAAAATTTAAAAAAAATTGGTTGATTTCGTAAAGCTGGTCGATTTTAATAATATAATCGTAAATATTTAATCATGCCGCGAATCATGAATATATAGTTAATACTTAATACTTTTAGGAAGTTAGATATAAAATTAGAAATTTGGGATTTAAATAACATGACGAAAATTTTGGAAGGCCTCAAAAAAAAGTTACGAGAGCTACAGGTTGCCGGTGCCTGCAGTTATAAGGGATGTATAAAAGATATGCTACTTGTGTTATCCTAATGCAATGAGAGATTTTCAGTATAGGTAGTTGGAAAAATGTTTTTAATTGTTTGAAATCTATCGGTCAATATATCATTATTAAATAGATAAATTATAACAGGAATTATAAATTATGTTATGTACCTCAATATTGTTGTCTTATGGTTTGATGCAGAGATTTATATCGATAAATTTTTCAGCTTATTGTGAAAATTACACTTTATCTTAAATTCTAACTATAAATATATTGTTAAAAAAAATAAAAATGTTAAATTTAAATTGGACTAGATATTAAAATATTGAGTATTAAAATTTAAAAGCATAGAAAAATATCTTATTCTTAAAGTTAATGAAAAATTCGCACACGATTTAATCACATAATATTATTTAGAGTGATACGCCAAGAACAATTGAAATAAGTATACATTTAACGTTTTATTTAAAGTACCCAGAATTTAATTATGTATTATTAGTGATTGAGGTGTAACAGTTCGAAACCTTGTAAATGAATTAATTGGGAAAACTTTTCTCTTACGGGTTTGAAGTAAACACCAATGGAAACGACCAATACATAAATGTTCTATAAAAGTCGCGTATAATATTAATAATAATTTCGAGGTGGACGAAAAAATATTTCCTTTCCTTGTGACCTACAGCCATGATCTATTGCCTTGCATTGTATATTATCCACTTCAAGGACAACATATGTAAAGTGTATTGTATTATATGATATAGCGCTGAGAAAACTAAAATGGAATTAGGTACTCTAACCATTACTTCTGATAATGTTATATATGATCGATTTTCTAGTATTAAATTGTTAATATTAGGTTTGGATTTACATTAATATTGTGATACCAACATTCATAAATCCCTTAAAAATAAGTAGGTTTACTTCAGTGGCGTGCGGTGGTAAAACCTTATGGGTAAGCGCTAAAATAAATATACCTACCTAAAATCCAATAAAAATGTACTCATATTAATATTTTACTGGATATTATAATTATTACCAAACAAGTTTATTGTGAAATATATATTAGGTATATAATGTAATAAGTAAACAATTATATAATAAATATTCGTAAGCTTCACTAAAATGTATGAATATTTGCCAAACTTCTTATTCGAGATAGAAAGATAAAATCAGACATGCAGTTGATAATAGTATAACACAAACAGAAAAATAGATTCCATATCCATCACTCCGTTCAGAATCTAATAAAGAATAATATTATAGTTAATACATCTGTATTAAGTACGTCTGTTTGGATTCTAATTTAAGTTTTTCGATAAGAAAACCAAGATATCGCCGATGACCGGTTCTACCACGAATTATGTTATAGCATTGATTATAAATTATATTGATTGATTATATTGATGGGTTATAGTCAAGCACCCGCTGATAAAATGTGACAGTAGCGGTTGTTAATCAAATGGCTTCAGAAGCGTTTTGCTGAGCGCTTTCGAGGACCATGTAAAATCGCAGTTACCACCCCCCTACACCGCACCCATCCGTTCAATACTACAGCATAGTCCAAGTCTGGAAAAAACTGAGCGCTTACCTCTGTATATTAAATTGCCTATACAGTAAAACAATTTCTTGATTTTTTACAAATTATATTATTGTTTATATTTATTGTTTTTGTAAATTCTTCAGATTAAACTGTGAGCAATGTCATTTTATATTATTAAAAAGAACCAATAAGTACTATTTGTTCCCTTTCTTTTTACTATTATTTGGGCAAGCACCGCTTACCTCGCTTGCCCTGACTGCATGCCACTGGTTTACTTACATTTTTATGATAGAGAATGTTCAGATTTTTCAAGTTCGTATTTCGTAATCTTAAACAAGGAGTGTGATGAATTTTTTTTTTATAACGACAAGTATATCATTTTTTATTTTTTTAAATATCTTTGTGCTTATAGTATATATGTCATATTTCGTACGAATTTCAGTATTTTTGTTACTAATTTTCCAAACAAACAGTGGTTTTTTAGATTTAATGCAAACAGAAAAACAGCATTTTCTATATATAATTAAGTTTTCGAAGTATTTTGACATTTTTTGACCTATTTATAATCAATTTATATTTTCAATTTAATACAACGGTAATTATAAGTTATACTTATCGCAAATAAAAAAAAAATTGAAAATTACTTGACATCAATTTTTTTTTAAGCCCTTAATGTTCAAATTTTTATGAAATATATCAAAATAGCGATAATTTGTAAGTTAAAATTTGAAAATTCATAAAATAGTTGCTATTTGTACTTAAGATTCAAAATTTTAACACAAGGTTATCTATAAGCTACTCTTCAATAATCTTTAAAAAAGTTTATATCGGACTTAGAGGAAAAAGTTTTATGACGGTTTGAAGTTTAATTTTTACGAAATAGCATAAAATAATGATTTCTCCTCATACGATTTTAAATATTTGTTAATTTCGTACAACTTTGGAACTTTTACCAATTGCTTGTATTTGTATTTTTTAAATAAATTTTATTTTAAAATCTTATAAATTCTTTGATGTTTTTAAGGATTTGGAAGTTTGTACTCATATAAAAAAAGAGTAAATGGATTAATTTGTATACATTTTAAAATTAATTTAAAAAAAGAACCGGATGCGCCTACGGTATGCTGTACGGTAGGGGGTGGAGGATGGATAAGACAATCAAACTATTTTTATATAATACACTATGTTCATCGAAATATTTAAATTAAAAATAATTTTTTCTTTAAAAAGGTATTCACTATTCAGTATTAAGTCTTTTGATTATTCAATAACACATATTTTCTGATCAAATATACTACATTTTGAGTGTTACTGCTGAGTGATGGGTAACTCTCACCTCATGTTTTCATGTCATTATATATACTACAATACGCATGTCTCACATATAATATTATAAATTCAATTACAGACTGCAGTATATTATATTCAAAAAAAATGTTGAAAAAAAATATACAAAACAAACCATGCAATAGTGTTTGTAGCTTTTATTCAATCGGTTGATTATTTATCTTTCTAATACTTATTTCTAATTATTTAAATTTTTAATGCTCTAAAAATGTACAGTTTTATTATTTTTTTTTTAAAAAAAAAGCTTAAATGTTAAGACGTCTACATTTTTATACAACTGTAATAATACACAGTATTACACTAGCTTTGCGTAATTATATAATATAATTAATACTTAACTAATATAAAAATCTTTTTTAACAAAAAAAAAAAAAAAATTGTTGTCTGCATGCACTCTCAAACCTATAAGTGGGTCTAAAATAAGAGTGAAGCTGCGTTTAAGAGACTATCTTGCTGGTAAAATGTTTACCATGCAAATTATATATAGTATAATGAGTTAATGTAGTGGTAAGAAGAGACATAAAGAGATAAAATATGATTTTTACCAATAAAGATACTATTGTATTGTACAATTATTGTGCGTTGTGAGTATTAAAGTTATATAATATTATTCATTAGACTTTATAATGAATAACCGTCAAGATCTGTTTCGACAATTTTCGATCTTATTGAGTTTTTTGCTTTTGGTTGTATGTTCTGTTGTAGAATAAGATAAATAAATATAAAAACAGAGATACGTCAAGCACCATATAAATGGTAAATAATCTTGGAAAGTAACAATTGTTTATGAAGAGATACACTGCGAACATTAGACCGATGATGAATTGTATCTGTGAATTGTAAAAAAAAAAGAAAAAGTAAAGTAAATATATTCTGTAATCAGATATTATTATATTAATTATTATTATTAAACAAGGTGTCCGATGGATACAAATATGATTATAGATAGGGTTTAGAACTTACGATTTGCAGTTTTGTCAAGTATTTTTTCCACCACAGATACTTTTGCATTTGTGGACCAAGAGATGCCAGGAAGTAGTAGCTGTACATAATCGTATGGATGACTGCATTCATTAAACCGCATAGACCTCCATGTTCACCTGCGTTGAGAATAAATTTTATTCTTTTTATTATTGGAACAGATTTTGTACTTCTACATCATATTATATGCTTTTAATTATATATTATATCATAATTTAAATTATAATATATAAAATATAAATATAAATTTTGCCTCAAAAACACTGTTATAATCTAACTAATATATTATATTAGTCATATATTAATTATATTAATAAGACCAAAATTGAATAAGATATTTGAATACTATAATTTTTTTTTTGTTTGTAAAATAAAATTTAAGAATTTAAAATTTGAGTTCTGAAATTAATAAATAAAAATATTGTAATACAATTTTGATATAAGAAATCTAATACTATATTATTCATTAAAAAAAATTAAATGATACAACAAAAGTTATTGAATATTTTGTTGAATCATATTGAAACACCCTGTAGAATAATATTATATGAACTTGTATATATTAATTTCATTAACTATATTTTTGTTTGAAATGGTGATCAAATATTAGCTTTATCATTCATTCCATTGCTTTTCTAATTACCTCCTATGATTGTTTAATTTGATTTGTATTTGAAAAAACAACAACTGTAAATACAGTTCTATAATCATATCTAATCTTAATAAATACTTTATTATTCATTAATTCTTATAATTATTGAATTTAAGTAGTTGATTGTTACTTTTGATGAATCGTAAGAAAGTCCAACTAGTGACGACCATATTTACATGGTGGTAAACGTGTAAAAATGATACATGTGAATGTTTTTTCCTCAATACGAAAAATACCTAAAACAAACCAAAATAATATAAATTATGATTAATTGAATTTAATTGAGTTGTATTAATACCTATATGCTTTATTACTAAGACAAACATTGAAGTATAGTTAGTTTGGAAAAATAAATAGTTGTAAAATTTGACAGGTATGTAAATGATATTACATTCTCGTATTATTTGAAAATAATTTTTCGTTCGTTTAACATTAAAATGAACTATAATATATATATAATTGATTATATGATTGTATGATCGCATATGGCTGTTTAGTATAATATATATGTTGATAACTAATACACACATAATTTTGCTTATAATACTTCACTAATTATATAAATATTAATAATTGTAATAATATCTATTTTATTAATATTGCGGTCAGTACCTAATCAGTTTATTTTCAAAAAAAAAAAAATTGAAATTATTTTTAATTCAACATTCATATTGTTGAAAATTTGAATTATTTTCATAGAATATTATCTTAACCCACTAATTTCTTTGATAAATTGTTTTGTTCAGTTTTAATAAAGTAATTAAGACTTACTCAATCATTAAGGAACACGTTCATTACATTTTGGGTTAGTGTAAAAATATTTGTATACACTTTTATTTTTAATTCAGATATACTTACAGTGTCAAGAAGATCGAATACTTTAGACATCACATAATGCCACGAATTTGAGTAGTACTGTGAAAAAAATAATCATAGTTTAAGAAAAATGACTGTATTATTATTACAATGAAAAGCAATAGATAAATTATATAGGTAGTTATGTAATTAAAACTTATAATAATTTAATTTCAATAGATGTTGTCAAACAATATTCATTTGTTTGTTATATACCTATAATTATTGATTGAAATGTTACAATGAAGTTTTAATAATAATACTATGTTTTATTTGATTCTAAATAATTCTTGGCAATTATTATTACTTGAATAATCAAGAATAAAAGTATTGATTAAGCTGTATTTTTTTGTTGTTAGAAGAGTGTACTAAGAGTTTTGTGTACCTACTTTGAGCAATTTTATACATAATGGTTTTAAATTTAAATTTATAAATAACTATAAATAATGATATTTAATAATAACTTTGGTGTTTTGATTTTTTCCTCATAACTTTGGCTAATAATAATTGAGAATGACTATTATCTTCTGATGGTACTAGTGCTATATAGTAATGTATATATTATATAATATAACTGTCATCAATGATAAGCACTATTTTTTCCATACATTACCTATAATACTTGTAAGATTTATTGTATAGTGCTAAAATATACAGAATGGTTGAATATTTTCGGAATAATCTTTGAATTTTAAAATGTTTTTTTCTAGTATTAATTTATTGCTAAGCTTTTGTTTTTAATTGTTTAAATTTGAAGCAAATTTTACTTTGCAATGAGTAGTTTTTCGAAAACAGTTATTTATAAACTAATTTTCAATCAATAGAAATATGACAATAAAATATCTGGTCTAGGACATTTCAACTTATAGCCACTTTGGCGTGGACACATTTCAGCACAGACTCATTTCAACGTGCATTCAATTATTTTAGATTTGTATTCTTTAATTTGATTTTTATTATAACCGTGTAGTATGACTGTTTTGTATATGATTCTGAGAACACTATATAAATTATATTTGTGTAAATTTTTCTATATAATTTTCAATAATCAGATTAGTCTGCTTTTGAAAACTTACAATAAGCATAAATCGAATTATTGTAGGTAACAAACATATAAATATATGTTAGATAAATCAGACGATAAAAATGATCTTATCTCAAGGATTTTAAAATTTTGTTTCATTATGGGCAAAACAAGTTTAGGATAATAATATATTTATATAGCGTGTTTAGAATCATGTACTATACCTATACGGGTTTACAGCACGATTATATTAAAAATAAAATGAAAGAATATGTCTAAAAAAATTGGATACACGTCTAAATGGATTCACGCCATAATGATTTATACTGAAATAGTGAAATGCCCAAGCCGAGATGTCCATGTTCGTGTAATATCGACTCTATATAGACATATAGTAGTTTAGTGCTCTTAAGTAGAACTTGTGTTTTGCACAAAGAGGAACGCTATTAATACCTGTGCTTTCCGTGGATTAAATTGACGAAAGACCCTTTTGTAGTATCTAGACAGGATTTTGTTTTCAATTGGTTAATATGTCAAGAAGGTTGTGTTTTACATAAAAATTATAACTTGCATATAAAGATTAAATAATTATTTTACAAGATCATCTTACCACGTTTAGGAACAAACTATTTTCTGTATCGTCTCGTGTGCACACATTATTGAGGGCATAAGTAAATAATCCAGGCGTATTTATCACCTAAAATTGAAAATTTCGTTTGAATTAAACTATTCAGTCTTATATGAGATCCATGATCATAATTAGTTGATAATATTAATTGTGAGTATAGGTATTTTAATGATTTTATTTTTTGAAGGATAAACAAGACAATACTTTCATTAAATTTTTCTATTTTTACATTAAATATACAATCTATACAATGTAGCACAATAAGTATTTGTGATATGGGTAACAAAAATTGATTTTCATGAGTAAGGAGTCACCCATTACTCATTAGTAACACTTAGCATGTATTAAAAGAGAGAGAAAGCCAAAATTAAAAAATAAAAATGAAGATATCAAGAAATAAATAGATATAGGAAAAATAATAAGAAAGTCGAGGAACTATATGTTTAGTCCTTTAGAGTTAATCTCGAAACCATTTTCTTTTGAGCCTCCGATGTGGGGTCCCAGGAAATGAGAGGGTATGTAGAGCACTTATTTGTGGATTTTGATAATTTTCAAGTTGGAAAAAGAATCTTTTATAGAAAATAGCAGCTTTTTACATTCATTAAAATACAATTTATAAATTAGATATGAGTTATTAGCATAAGGCAAATATAAAATAGGCCTATATTATACACGTGGAAAGTTAGTCACACAGATCTCTCCCTGTCCATTATCACTTTTGTCCACATTACTGCTCATAAAAATAGAACGATTTTAATATCAACTACTAATTTAAAATCACAAAATATTATATTCCTTCATACATTATTATACCTATATAGGTTGTAATCTGTTCGTAAAACAATTACAAAACTGCTCTTTAATAACAAATTAATTATTATATTGAAATTAAATTAGTGTTGTTGATGAATATGAGGGCGTTACAAACCTACTTATGCGGTTTCAGTTAATTAATTAATCGTTCATAAGTACTATGAAAATTTAAATTTAACGAAAAGATTTCTAAGTAAAACACACTTTTTCACTAAAGTACGAAGTATTTATAAGCACATTTTTAGATTCTGAACGGATTGATGGAGATGAATTGCTTTTAAAATGATATGTGTTTTTTTTTTTTTGTTTGACGATACCTTTTTGGGCAGCAAAAATGGTTTGATTTTCTTAAACAACAACTAAAGGAAAGTGAATATAAATAGTACTTGGGTGAGTCAAAAATCAAACTTTTTCAATACTTTTTAAAAACGTCGAAAAAAAGATAAAAAATTTACGAAAAAACCGGAAATTTTACACAAAATCACGTTTTGACAAAATACAATTTTTTTAAAATGCCATAACTCAAAAACGAAAATTAGCGTTTTCTATAGGTCCACTGTCAGATTTCGAAGCATTTTCACTTATTTATTGACAATTTAAATTTTCGATTTTTCTAGGTTTTTATTTTTAAGTCCATAAAAAAAAATTGCTGTCTAAAAGCTCTTAAAAATTTAATATAAGGTTTACTATAAGTAATAATTTAGCAACTAAAATGAATTGAAAATCGTTAAGTCCATTAAGTCCAAAATTGTATGAAATACAAATTCGCGTCAAGTTCGCGATAAAAATGTATTTATACAATTTTTTATTTTAAAAAGAAAATTTCATATTTAAATTTTGATAAAAGTGCGGACAAAGTTTCATTCAGTTTAATTTTATATTTTCAATTTTTAATTTTTAATAATTTTATAATCTATATTTAACTGTACCTAATGTAATTTTTTAATTAAATAAATAAGGTGACATCATTACGTGTATACCACTAGTATTTCTTAAAAGTTAAAAGTTAAATTAAAATCTATCAATAATAAAATATTTTAAGTGCCATTTTTAAATACAATTTTGAGAATTTATTATCGAACATATCGCAATAATGCAATCAATTTTTAAAGGTTTTTAGTGTGATAACATCTGAGACCTAATCATTACAGGCACAAATAAAATAGTTATAAAAAAACACGCATCATTGTATAATCAATACATTCATCACTCCGTTCAGAATCTAAAACATTAAATTAACTTTAATTATATAATGTAGACGTACCTATAATATTACGTTCATGCTAATCAATTACAAAAATACAGACGATTAATAGGGCATATAACTTATAAATGATCCATGAGATTACTTCTAGAAAATAATTTGATTAAAATTATGCTATATTTCTACTGACTATTTCAAGGTACTGTTGCATTAAAATATTAAATTTACGTTACTTAAAAAAGAAATTTCGTTCCAAATGTTCTTTAATATTCAGAATTTATACACCATTAATGTTTGATTTGTACACGATGTGTAAGTTTCACTCACCGCGGATACAATGTACATGTTATACGCAGTCTGAAAAAGGTTGTAGATCATCATAATGTGTTTAATATTGAACGGTTCACGATTTTTCATCATATTAGGGCCTAATTTTAATACAAAAAACATATACGCTGTCAAAATTATGAACATCGGCCATGGTGTGCTCATAAACATCCACGAATCGACTTCTTTGTCTATAGAAATACATAAAGGTTTAGTAATATTATAGGTTCGGTCAAATAGATGAAGATTAAAAATAATGTATTTATAAAAACATAACTAACCAAATTTTAATTCTTGATTAAGTAAATTAAAAAATGTATGCTGCGTATTGCTGATAAAACTTTTAAAATCCACTTGAGTTATATTTGCCATAGCTTATACTATATCGTCCAAATGGATCCTGGAACACAAACACAATTAAAACAAATGAAAGCTCAGTTTCTATTATAGACGCGTCGTATGAACACGTCCTACCGATTTTTCCGCATAAGAACACGGATGCATTTTTCATTACATAATGTGATAAATGAGATTGTTCCGTGTTTTATGTTTTTAGTATTAAACTTATTTTATGTACAATTTACAATTCATGCAGTGGTGAAAAGTTTAAATTTTCAAGCCGACGAATATGGCTGACCAACGAAAACAACTTAGTACCTACTCATACAAGGATCTTAGTTAAATGCGTGTTTTAAAGAACTTCACAGTAAATTGGAAGCCTTGATCCTCGTGATACAATTTTAGGTTGAGGTTCTTGGAGAAGTTTAGAATTCGTAAAAAATTCCATTGTAGATTAATAATTTTGGGTCCAGTATTCAGAACGGTGCAAGTTGCTAAGTACTGGGAAATAGACCAAAAATTCGTAACCAGGGTTGCCTTGGCCAGAGAAGGAAAACGAAGTTGTAAAACATTAATTACACATTTAAACGTATAATTAAAATTTTTAGAATTAAGTTTATATAATATCTCCTGTTACATGTACAACAATTTGTATACAATAGTATAACATTTGTGTATAATATGTTTAATAATATTCAAATAAAGAAAACCAATGTTTTAAAGTTTTATATGTATTACACAATAAAATGTAAAAGTATAAGGGGCTTTTAGATTTTTATAACAACCTTTGGGTTGCTGTAAGTCAAAATAAGTTAGGAACCTTTGTCATAGAAAATACTGTTATATGAAATCGTGGATGTTTTTATGGAACATTTTTAAATACCTTACACCAAAATAACACGTATAGGAATATCTCACATTTTTTTTTTTTTTATATCGAAACATCTTATACAAATTTCGAAATATAATACTGTCAGTTTTCTAAATATGGTATAAGACAGAAATTGAGAATCAATTTGCCTTCGTGAGACATATTTTTTTCAACTATTCATTGAGCGCCGGATTAAGTTATTGAATAAACGAACAATAGTTATATATTTATTGATATTTGATATCAACAATCATAATAGTAGTTTTGGAGTTTAATGGCTTTGTTGTCGATATTAACTAATTTCGAGTAAAATAATATATAAGTGGGGAAAAATGATGAAATGTCAGAATTAGTTAATTGATTTTTTATATTCTTAAATTTTATGTAAATACTGTGAATTTTCTGTGACATAACCTTAATTGTCAAGCTAAATAGTTTCACTACAGGTCTAAAAATATAATAAAACAAAGAATAAAAAAAAAAAAAATACAAAAAAATTGGTTGATTTTGTAAAGCTGGTCGATTTTAATAATATAATCGTAAATATTTAATAGCCGCGAATCATGAATATATAGTTAATACTTAATACATTTAGGAAGTCAGATATAAAATTAGAAATTTGGGATTTAAATAACATTACGAACATTTTGGAAGGCCTCAAAAAAAGTTACTAGAGCTACAGGTTGCCGGTGCCTGCAGTTATAAGAGATGTATAAAAGCTATTCTTTTTGGGTTATCCTAACGCAATGAGAGATTTTCAGCATAGGTAGTTGGAATAATGTTTTTAAATGTTTCATATCCATCGGTCAATATATCATTATTATATAGATAAATTATAACGGGAATTATAAAGTATGTTATGTACCTCAATATTGTTGTCTTATGGTTTGATGCAGAAATTTATGTTGATAAATTTTTCAGCTTATTGCGAAAATTACACTTTATCTTAAATTCTTACTATAAATATATTGTTAAAAAAAATAAAAATGTTAAATTTAAATTGGACTAGATATTAAAATATTGATTATTAAAATTTAAAAGCATAGAAAAATATCTTATTCTTAAAGTTAATGAAAAATTCGCACACGATTTAATCACATAATATTATTTAGAGTGATACGCCAAGAACAATTGAAATAATTATACATTTAACGTTTTATTTAAAGTACCCAGAATTTAATTATGTACTATTAGTGATTGAGGTGTAACAGTTCGAAACCTTGAAAATGAATTAATTGGGAAACCTTTTCTCTTACAGGTTTGAAGTAAACACTAATGGAAATAACCAATACATAAATGTTCTATGAAAATCGCGTATAATATTAATAATAATTTCGAAGTGGACGAAAACATATTTCCTTTCCTTGTGACCTACAGCCATGATCTATTGCCTTGCATTGTAGATTATCCACTTCAAGGACAACATATGTAAAGTGTATTGTATTATATGATATAGCGCTGAGAAAACTAAAATGGAATTAGGTACTCTAACCATTACTTCTGATAATGTTATATATGATCGATTTTCTAGTATTAAATTGTAAATATTAGGTTTGGATTTACATTAATATTCTGATACCAACATTCATAAATCTCTTAATAATAAGTAGGTTTACTTACATTTTTATGCTAGAGAACGTCCAGAATTTTCAAGTTCGTATTTCGTAATCCTAAACAAGGAGTGTGAAGAAAATTTTTTTTTATGTTTTATAACGACAGGTATATCATTTTTTATATATTTTTAAATATTTTTGTGCTTGTAGAATGTACGTCGTATTCCGTATGACTTTCAGTATTTTTGTAACTAATGTTCCAAACAGACAGTTGTTTTTTAGATTTAATGCAAACAGATAAACAGCATATTTTTCTGTATATGATTAAGTTTTCTATGTATTTTGACATTTTTTGCCCTATTAATGATCAGTTTATATTTTCGATTTATCTAAGTTTTTTTTTTGAAATATCATTAAATAAATCTGGCTGTCTAAAAATTTTTGAAAATTTAATACAACAGTAATTATAAGTTAAACTTATCGTAAATAAAAAAAAGTTGAAAATTACTTGAAATAAGTTTTTTTTAAGCCCTTAATGTTCAAATGTTTTTGAAATATATCAAAATTGTGATAATTTAAAAGTTATTTTGTAGTTGAAAATTCATAAAATAGTTGCTATTTATACTTAAGATTCAAAATTTAACACAAGGTTATCCATAACTTTTCTTTAAATACTTATAAAAACATTTCTACCGGACTGCCAGAACTAATTTTTATGATTGTCTGAATTTTAATTTTTTACGAAATAGCATAAAATAATGATTTCTTCTCATACGATTTTAAATATTTGTTAATATTCAATAAGTATAAGTCGTAAAACGTTGGAACTTTTACCATGCTTGGATTTATATTTTCTTTAAATAAATTTTACTTCAAAATCTTATAAATTGTTTAATGTTTTTAAGGATTAGGATGTTTGTACCCATATAAAATAAGTTAAATGGATTAATTTTTATACATTTTAAAATTAATTTAAAAAAAGAACTGGATGCGCCTCGCTCTATTGTACAGTAGGGGGCAGAGAATGGACAATCAAACTATTTTTATTTAATACACTATCTTCATCGAAATATTTAAATTAAAAAATAATGATTTCTTTCAATTAGGTATGTTGTCCTTCGATCATTGAATAACACATATTTTCTGATCAAATGTACTCCATTTTGAGTGTTACTGCTGAGTGATGGGTAACTCTAATCTCATGGTTTCATGTCATTGTATATACTACATTACGCATGTCTCACATATGATATTATAAATTCAATTACAGACTGCAGTATATTATATTCAAATAAATGTTGAAAAAAAAATATACAAAACAAATTATGTAATAGTGTTTGTAGCTTTTATTCAATCGGTTGATTATTTGTTGTTCTAATACTTCTAAATTTAAATAATATTAACAGTAATACTAATACTCTTAAATTTTTAGATGCTCTTAAATTTACATTTTGTGTTTTTTTAAAAAAAGTTAAATGTTAAGATGACCACAATTTTATAAAACTTTAATAATAAATAGTATATCACAAGTTTCGCATACTTATATCATATTACTAATACCTAGCTAATATGGAAATATTCATTTATAAAAAAAATATAAAAAAAACCAACAATTTGTACACACTTATGTCACATTTTGTTGCATGCAGTCAATCAAACCCATAAGCGAGTCAGAAATAATAGAGAAAAGGTTTTTAGGAGCTCATCTTGCTGCTACAATGAATATTTGTACGTTCCATGCAATTGATATCCAGTATAATGAGTTGGAGAAGTGGTCGGACGATATGGCAATATCGATACAATAATGAATTGTACCTGTGAATTGAAATAATAAAGAAAAAGTAAAGTAAATATATTATGTAATCTGATATTAATTATTATTATTAAACAAGGTGTACCGATTGATTCAAGTATGTTTATAGGTAA
>JAIPRK010000068.1:0-150935 GCA_025469195.1 Chaitophorus viminalis
TCAAAATACTTTGAAAACTTAACCATGTATAGAGAACACCAATATAAAGATTTGGTGAAAATTTCAAGTTGTTACGGTTTTTCGTTTTTGAGTTAGAGCATTTTAAAAAAATGTAGTTTGTAAAAACTTGATTTTGCGTAAAATTTCCCGTTTTTTCGTAATTTTTTTTAACGTTTTTTTCGATTTTAGCAAAAAGTATTTAAAAAGTTGTATTTTTGACTTGCCCAAGTACCATTTACATTCACTTTCCTTTCAGAAAAGTTGCTGTATAAGCAAATCAAAGCTTTTTTACTGCAAAAAAAGTTGTCGTCAAACACAAAAAAAGAAAAAACACACATCATTGTAAAATCAATAGATTCCATCACTCCGTTCAGAATCTAAAAATAAAAACACATTTTATTGTAAAACTAATAGATTCTATTACGTCGGTCAGAATCTTAAGCGTACACAGAATATTATTACAACCATCATTATTTTTATTTATTACAAAATACAAATATGATGCATATTTTAATGTTTAATGTTTGACTCAGCGATTGTTTGTCTGTCTAGACAGTGTGGGAGCTATTATAGCATAATATTATATTGCAATCTATATACTACTATGTGTATATTGTATTGGTAATTCCATGATTTTGATTTTGCTAGAAAAAATCAGGTCACCATTATCCTACTGATGTTCGCGCTTAAATGTGTTGAACGTATTGCGAACCTTGCTAGGGGATCCACCTAATCCTCAATCTCGATTTTGAGTTTCTGTTAGGAAGGTACGACGGAAACCCGCATACTTTGAAATACTCAAATAGCTTTGTATATAATTGTGGAAGATTCAAAATAAAATGAGTGTTGTAAAAATGTTCTCGGTGTCGTATAAAACAATATGTACCTAAAATATGTGTTTACGAAGTTAAGTCTAGATAATTCTAAATCCTCAGTCACCAGAATATTAAAAACTATAACTCGAATATCTCCCCGATTTTCTTCTAATTCTAGTTATTATACGAAATTAATTAATTAAAAATTAATCATCTCGACCGTAAATTTATATAACAGCTCGTCTGTTAAGTATGATCGTCAAATATATTTATAAATTATACTGCAATTGAAAGTTACATATTACAAAGATTGACTTTTTGAACTAAGCCAATTAAAAAAATATATAAAATAATCATGATTCAACCTCAATGCAGTTGGATATCTATATAGTGTCAGTAATTAATATTTGAACAAATATATCCTCTATAAGCAACCATGTATCGTCCAACGTGATGAGAAGTGTGCTGACCTTTTGTGTAAGTGTAGGATGTAAAATGAAAAATTTAAAAACAATCGTACCATGTTAGTACACCTAACTATAAACTGTAATATTATAATAACAATCAGAACACATTTTGAAATTTTAACTGGAAGATACTATCACTATAAGCCACAAGGACGCGAACAAATATTTACCTCGGGTACATTTTATGTTTTCGACTTATAAAATGTGTTCACTCGCTTCTCTCATACATCATTTGAGTTTCGGTGGATCGTTTTTCATGCTCAATAATAACTCAAATTCATAATTCCTTTAAGTTGAGGTAGGTTAATGATGAATTTAAAAATAAAAACTTGAAATTAAAAATGTATTTGTTAATTATATTTATAAAATATCAAGTTGGTATCGTTTGAAAACATTTTTTTACATACTCATAATTTTGATTAAGTTCAAAGAATTAACAGTTAACAAATATTAACAAAGTGACGGGGACTTGGGGTAAGGGGTACGATGAGGCACATCTATTAACCACAAGGTGGTACTAATTATTAACTAGGCGGCACTCATGGTACCTTGACACATTTTGTATTTATAAATACGAGTCATTTCCATAATAAACCGAAAATCTCATAATTTTCAACCGTCCTCCCCATCTTGTGATAATCACGGACGAGAATATCTCTACGCAGCGATGTCGCCGTGTACGATGTCCCAAGGTCACCACCGGCCATGGAAGAATCAGAAAATATCATTAATTAATGTCCGAACAGCAAAAATATAGCGATATCATAATCAGGCCTTTAGATTATTGCCCGCTATATCGTATTCGAAATTATATTATAATAATTACTGTCGAATATTACGACGTTCCGAATATTGATGATTATTCGATTACTCATTATTCATTATTATGATTATTCATTACTCGACATGCACGCGCGTGATCGATACACAAGTCCGACCGTAACTATTCTGGTGAATATAATTTATAATTTTATAATTTTCATAAATTATATCATGTGTGTATCGCATCAATATCAATAGTGTTATACTTTTTAATATAATATAATTTATAAATTATTAATATCCCACTTTTTACTGTTATTTATTAAAAACCATAATGAGTATAATTACTAACTGCAGACAAAGTGTTGTGAACAATACTGTGGTGTCCAGCATATTAGACCCACCATATATCGCAACAAATTTACTATATTCGTTAAAAATTTGCCCTGATAACAGCATAATATTATGGGGGATAGTAAATTACTATACAAGAATAACAGGTAAACAATTACATACGTTAGGTTTTACAAATGTGATGTGTTAATTCCTGTACGAATATAAAAATGAGACATGCAAGTTCCTATACAGTAAAAAAGATGCGCATGTTAGTTCTTGTGCAGTGAAAAAATGAAATGTGATTATTGGAACATAATATTATAGTACATGAATTGAATATATTAATATAATTGCTCTTGTTTCAACCATTATATGTGGTGCCGAAAAAACATATATATATATATATATTACATTATTAAAAAAAAAAAAAAAATGAAAATAATTGGAGTAAGAGTACCTTTTACCTAAAAAAAATTATTTAGATTTAGAAATATTTTTATACAATAAAATATAATAGAATAATTGTTATTATCGTGTAGGAACTCACATTTATAATTTTTCCATCGTATAGGAACTAATAACATATGCACCTTTTTTTTTTTTTACCTTAGGAACTTACATTTAAATTTACACACGTCTCATTTCTCGAAACTAACGGGTGATTTTTTATTTTTTTTCGTTACCTGTCTGGTCTTGTGTAGGAACCTACATTCGCTCATATTATTATATTGTACTGTATTAGTGTATCATATTATCAGCGTGTGCATCCATCGAACTCACCTCGCCTGCAATTGATCTCCTTGGACGGGATGGCCGGGTGCTTGAGGTGCACGGTCAGGTACGAGGATATCTTGAGGTGTATCAGCGATATGGTGGTGAACGGCAACACGAACTGGGCGACGGCCAGACCGACGGTGAACGTCTGCTGGGCGACCCGCGACGGCCACTTCTCCACGCACGCCTCGTACAGCTGCACCGGGCCCATGTGCACCACCTCGACGTGCTGGTACAACAGCAACGGCACCATGGCCGCGAACGACACCAGCCAGATGAGCACCAGCGTTTTGGCCACGCTGCACCGGAACACCGAGCCCCGAGGATTCCGCACTATCGTGAAGTACCTGCGGCAGATGTTCGAAAACCGCTCAATAAGTGTCCACCGCGTTATTACGTTATATCATGGTAATATTATACGTACACGTCATAATAATATTGTTAAAATAGTCATTGTGTTTACCACGTTTGGTTTTCGAGATAATTATGCGATGGGAGATTGTAAGCGAACGTAGTCGTTGTAGTGCGGAAGGCAACGGTGGGGGGAAATATGTGCATCACCACTTTTCTTTATATTCTACAACAGGGAGGAGGGCAACACGAATACGTTTGCGAGTTATAGATAAAAAAAAATATGTAAAACTATATATCAACAGCCTAAATGTTTATATTTTATCATTTTACAATCCGATCTAAGTAATAAAGACAGCTTATATCCGATATCAACATATCAAATTACGTAATAGTGGTTCAATATATTTTGTTATGCTTGTATAGCAAAAAAAAAAAAAATATATATATATATATAAAAGAAATGTAAAATTTTTAATTATAACAAATATATTTTGGTTTTTATTAATAAGACGCTAGCCGCTAGTTGGCTTCCCCTGTTCTATAGCACTGCACGATATTCAGAGATGGATTTAGCAAAAGTGCTAACTAATCCTATCTCTCTAACCCTGGTCACGAGGGGAAAAAAAACCATCGGTTAAGTGGGTAATAATATACCATCCTTTAAATTTTGCCACCATAAGCTCGGGTCTGCTAATGAAATTCAAATTACTAAAATAAATGTGAAGAATATAGCATAAAAATGTTTAAAATTATTCTATAAACATAATATCACAATCATATGCGTGTAGGTACGCATATCGATGAACTGTAGTAAATAAATAGCATTTTATTTCAATAATTCGAATGGTTAAAGACTATATGTTATATATTATATTTATTTGTTTTAAATTAATACAATTATACTGTAATATATATCTCAACAACAAAAAAATTTAAAAAAAAGAAAACTTTTCATTGGTGCTTTTTTTGTTGGATTAATTTTTCTGAAAACGTCAACCTATATATCTTACAATATTTTTATTTTACCAACTAGAAAATAATATTTTTAATTAGGTACTATTTTTGTTTTTATTATATCTCAGTTTTCTGTAAATGATTTTTGGTTTGTTTTTATAACTACAACTCTGTAAAATAGATTTTGTAAGATTTTAAATTTTTCTAATAAATAACAAAATAAAAGGTGTTTAAATTGTTATCAAAATGTTTATGTTTATTTTTAAAAATTAATATTTATTAGTTTTTTATTTGTTTTGTAGTAATTATATAAAAAAAAAAATCGGTTGTCTCTATGGATACGAGAAATATCAAAATTGATCTCTACGTGGGGTTTCTGTAGATATATACATACCAATATTGAATGATTGAAATTATTATTTTTGTTTTCAGTGTTTGATAATAAAGATAATTTGACCATTACGAGTATTTACTATTTTTGGAATCTATTTCAAATCTATTGCCTAAATTATCTTGAATGTTGTTGTTTATTTCCGAGCTCTGTGGTTCCTCGAATAAGGGTGTAAGCTTTAACTACCATCCTCACATATTAAATGAAAACGATAAATTTTCGTCTGCGATAAGTTTTGACAATAATGAATTTCATATGATACGGAAAATACTGATTAATGCTTTTTATGTTAATTTTAAATATAATTTAATATTCTATACATTTCAATGACGTGTAGTTGAAGATTTTGTTGATTATAAAAAGGACGTAAAAAAAAAATAAATAGAACTATACTCAGCTGAAAATAGTTATTAATAGAAAACACGTTTCAAATCGTTTATTGTAAATGTGTCATTTTGTGCTTCTCAAAATAAACGTGATAAATATTTTGGTAGTAAGCTGAAAATACGTATCATTGAGTTAAATTATTTTTAAGCAGAACAACCACATCAAAGTATAATATAATTAGAGTTTCCAGTTGCTTTCCTTTTGTAATATGTATATTGCACATTCATATATATACACATATTTGCATGCATAATATATCCTCGTCATATGATTATAGTGTTAAATTGTACATAGAATTAATAAACAAACACACAACTAAAATGGTTCATTTAATGGTTTATTAACAGATGTAAATAACATATAATTTCTGCACGAATATAATCAGTGAATATCGTGTAAAACAAAATGTACAAAGGTGATCATAACCAGTTGCTTTGATTAAACGTATACTTCAATTGGACGAAATTATCATCCCATTAAAGAAAATGTATATAATATATTTTATATCTGCGTATATCATTATATAAGTGTACCTATTTTTTTTTTCGATATCTAACGAAATTACAAGCTATGATTTTTTATCTCTGTCATATGTGCAACATAGAAATTTAGACGTTTTCTATTTTCAACATCCGATCGATCAATTAACGCGATAAGTATTTTGAAAACTGATTTTAATTCTTAAATAAATTCGTAACGAAATATACCACCTAAAAATCAACTTTTGTTGATTTTTATGTTTCCAATTTGTTTATTTATATTTTGTGAAATTTTGGCAAACAAAACCAAAAAAGTGGGAAAGTCGATCCAAAATAAACTTAACGATGAAATAAATTTAGTTTTCAAGATTCTTATTGTATTAATTGATCAATTGGTGCGTTGGAAATAAAAAACGTCTAAATTTCTATGTTGTGTGATAGACAGAGACAGGAAATCATGGCTTGCAATCATTTCCGGCAAGAGCTTTCAGTAAAAACGATTTCAACTCAACAATTACATACAATAGTTTAATAATTAATCTACTCGGAAACAATTGTTCAAGGTTAGATATAGAAGATAGAACGTCATACATAATACAATGAGCTGAAAATAACACCAAATAATATTAATATAGTAATATAACAATAATGAATAATGGTATAATAGTAAGATAATAGTATGTCATTAGAACGATAGTGAAAAGGTAAAATTAATTGGAGGATAGCGTGTATATTAATAATTATTATGAAAAAAAGTTATTGTGGAAATACGTTTTTCAATCAAGAAATATCTATCATGTGATTAAATCGTTAGATATACCTAATTATATAAAATGTATAGATTATAATCATTGATATGTCAATAATGTAATAATCTTGTATGTTACCTTTCAAAATGAACCTAAAATATATATGAAATATATTTTGAAAACTCAAAACAAGCGTTTATGATGATACATAATAAACAATTTTGATTTTTTTAAGAATAAGATGTACATTGTAATATTAAAAAAAAAATTAGTAGTTTAAGTAATAAACATTTCCTGCCCTGAAGTAAGCTTACGCGTGATGTAAATATTTGTCAATACATTTATACATATAATGAATTATTTAATTATATATTATTTTTATACGTGGGTAAAATGTTAAAAGTATTAATCAATATGTATATAAAATAAATTTTTTTTTTTTTGATACATTTATACCCTTATGTATGAATTATGTACGTATCTAATAGTATCTACTATCCATGATGAAATCTTAATGTTGAATAAAAAATAAATGTTTTTATTCAATGTATGTATACCCGTCGGCTACATCTTGGATTCAGACTACAACAGCTTGCCCGCTGAATAATAAAATGATAATTTTGGACTACTCATGATCCCGATCATGCATTATTAAAACAAAAATACGTGCCCTGTGTATAAATTCAATATGTGAGCCAGCAAGTACCTATTTTTGTTCAGAAAATGTCTATTGTCGTAGACAAAAAATATACCTATATTAAGTTCCTATTTTCGATTGGTAATCAAACAACAATACGTGATACGCCTGTAATTTGTTATCAGACAAGTTATTATCACAAAACGTATTTTTTGATTAATTTTCGCCTGATAACATTATATTTTTAAATTATGAAGTTCATGAAATGAAATGATTAATATTTTTAAAAAATAAATCGCTTAAAATGAATACCTTCGAATTTTATAAAACTAATAAAAATAAAAAATTTGTTTTAAAATTTTCTACTTTATAATTAACTTTTATTTTCAAAATTGATTAAATTAGCAGTATTTATGTCAATTATAAAAACAAAAGATTTGTTTTTGTTATCACATGTATATACTTTTGCAATTAATAAATCCTCATAAGACGCCTTGTTGAACAAATATATGTATAAGTCTTCGCTGGGGTCATTTGTATTGACACAATTCATCCAATGTCTTTTGTTGTGATGTAGGATGAAAATTAAAAGCTTATGCTAATTAACTGATTAAAATGTCATAAATTAAATTTAAATTGAGGCATTTAGTCTCTTGTAGCCAAAAC
The DNA here is from genome assembly GCA_025469195.1 of Chaitophorus viminalis. Classification (NCBI taxonomy): domain Eukaryota; kingdom Metazoa; phylum Arthropoda; class Insecta; order Hemiptera; family Aphididae; genus Chaitophorus; species Chaitophorus viminalis. The sequence continues at coordinate 7,772 of JAIPRK010000068.1, forward strand.
TCCATAAATTATTCAAAGGCAAATAATAAACATGTACATAATGTTTTGTTTGGATAATCTTCATAACACATTAAAATTATAATAATATAAATTTATATGTACCTAATAAGAACACCCCATACACTGGTACTACTTATGTATTAATTAATATATGACATGGACCATAATATTTAGAAAACTCATTTAAACATGGCCAAACAAACAATATATATCATATTTGTATAGAAAAATATGTATTTTTAAATATAATATTATAATATTTTATATATCCGAAGAGTTATCTTGAATAAAATATGGTACCTATAAGATTGAATTAATTAAATTAACATAGTAACTTAATATGCATTCAAGATCTACAATTTTGACAGTTTGTTTGAATATTTTAAATACTATTTCTCTCAACTCATAAAAAATCAATGTTATCAACATTAATAACATAAGTCTTAAAATAAATTATTGTTTGAAACTTCTATCATGTTGTTCTGCAATAAAAGTAAATACTGTCACGAAATTATAGGTTTGTATCATGAAATGTTAAACTTTTAACACATACCATTTAATTACTTTTTAACGAAATAAACCAAAATAATTAAGTATTTATGTTAATTATCTGTGTCTTGAATGTGTTCACACATTATTATGTTATTTATATTATAATATATTTCAATATAATAAATGAACCTATATGGCTATATAGCAATTCATTGTCAACGATTTTCTTTTATTATCTCTTAGTGGAGTAAACATTATATCAAATATACATTAGTATAATACCATTATACCAGGTATAAGAAGCGTTAAATTTATTTAATAGATAATTAACGTCGATAAGAAACATTTCATTGCAATATCGAGTGTAAAAATACCACAATAATAACAAAAACAGCTTATGTATTCAAAATAAAAACCATTTTAGAGACAGAAAAAAATACTTATTTATTAAATTATTCCTAAAGGTCAATGGATTTCATACGTATATATTCATAATGATATGGTTTAATACTGTTCAGATATAACAAATATTGCTTAATGCATATTTGTAATTTCGTGGATTTGGTATGACATCCTATTGATGAATGGTTCAAGAATTACTCTCCATTCAAAAATTTCAATTTTTTTTCTACTATTCTATTGAGTGTTAAATAGTATAGTTCTATAGTGGATATATTTGTTGCCATTGTTAAAGTGGTTTATGCATTTTTCAGTTGAAATATAACATTTTTTAGTTTTCTATCATTTTTAGGCATATTTAATAATATTAATCGTTTATAAATTTAGCCTATTTTTCATATTTTTTGAAGTATATTTTTATAATAGGTCAGTGAGAATAAATTATTATAGGTTTAATGCGGACTAAAAACCATAAATAGGGAAATACAATTATGTATTTCTGTAATCGCTTATACCAAAAATTCTGTTCCGCGAATAAAATATTATCATCATACAATTTTGAAACTATCAAATTTCAATTTTATAAAGTTGAAATTAATATCATAAATTTCTAGTAAGCAACATTTTTTAAATGTTTATTACTAAACTGGGTAACGTCTACTCATTAAATTGTAATTTATTTTCATTATTAGCTAGGTATCAAAAATTAAAATTATCAACTCATGAATAAATAAAAGGTATAGTTAAATCAATAATTAATATAAGTTAGAATTTTCAATGATGCTGTGTGCACCTTTTTTCGTTTTTTCTATTGTATCATATATCTTTCAAAAAAAGCCATTGTTGGTATTATACTTTATATGAAAGACAATCAAAGTAAAAAAATCGTGCTCATGAAGTCGTATAATCGAGTAAGGCATGGCTTACATGCATCTCGGTAGTAATAAAACACCATCTTAACAATGTGTGAACCTTTTCTCAGGCATAAACGTATTTCTATATGTATTTTGTGTGGATACAGTTGAACAGAAACTTACATAATTGGCAAATACACGTGTTTGAATTATATATAAACATATATATATATATATATATATATATATATATAATATAGACTAATTTGTTAAGTAAGCTTTTTTACCCACTTCTTTTATCGTAAAAATGCTTCAATTTGAATATTTTTTATAATCTTTAAGTTACCCTGAAAACTATGTTTTCTACGGGTTTTTTTTTTTATGCTAACCTATGTGGGTCCTATAGCTATATAAACTTTGTTTTTCCATACGGAATCTCATATTTTCTACGCGGAATAATATTCAGTTAATTTGTATCGAATTTTTTGATGTAACGTATTTAAATTTCGAACAAGTACTTTCGGAATTATTCAAATTTAAAATTGTGATTGAAGGTGCTAAATCAATTAAGTATTTTATGATTAGCTTATTACTTATGTAGCTTCAACATTACACAAATATAAAATAGTGTAGAATTTGGTGAGTACGTACTATGTACTAATGTACAATGTTTATAAAAAAGCAATATTGATAAATACCGCTCAAAGGTCGGTTTATGCTGATAGCAGATGATAACTGTTGCATTATCCAATTCGACTTTTTCGACGTATGCAGAAAGGTATGCCATTATAACATATTACAAAATAATTAATAATATAGGTACATGTTAACATCATACAATTAGTGCTTATATTGAATTCAAAATCTTAAATCAGCAGCAAATAGCGCTGAAGATTTACATCATAATGTTAGGTATTTCCATCATAGAAATATTTTCTTAATACTGAAATTAAAATAATTATAAAACTGCTCATTTGAATTTTGATTTTGGTACATCGAAATTCACAGAAAAATAATAGCGATGGTATATATCACAGTAAAAAAAAGTATTTCCATTTTAAAAATAAGATTGTATCGCCACAGACTATACTTTGGGAGGTAAATGAAAAAAAAAATTGCGGAAAACATAGTTTTTGTGGTGACTTGAAGTTAAAAAAAAAAAATATCCAAATTTTAGCATTTTTATGACCAAAATAGGAGGTAAGCTTACTTAACAAATCACTCTGTATTGTTTTTTAAACTTTCAAACTTTCACTCCCCATCCCACCAACGTGTTGTAGCGAATTGAAATCGTAGGATGATCACAACTAGCGTATTCGAGTTTAAAAGCCTACAACATGGATAATCTGACTTGGAATTACGTTCATTGTAATGGAAAATGTTTCACTGTTATGTTTTCATTTGGCTTATTTTCTTTGTATTTCATTCCTCCCCTGTCAATATTATATATTAATTAAAATTTATCAATCACAAAAAAGAATCGTATAAGAATTTTTTTGAAGTACTATGTAGAACGTATTTATAGATTACATTTTTGTAATTATCTTCACATAGCTCTAAAACGAAGTACAATTACTGTACAATATGTTAATAATGGAGAGAATTAAAGATTAGGACCTAGATGATTTTTTAATTAACGTAATATTTTCTACATTGATAATAAGATAAATAAGTAAAAGTTTTCTATTATTTTCTGTACATTTTTCTACATCAGCGAGACGACGAAAAAGTTAATTTTTGAATCGAAATTATAACGAAAATTTAATACCTCGATTTTAGTACATTATGTACATTATGTCGTACATTGGCAGTCATCAATAATTATTAACGATTCTCCTTTCCGTTATGTTCCAGTATATCTGATTAAATAACATGAAGTGAAATTTTTCTCATGCGATTTAAAAACGGCTGTTATGGTCAAAGTCAATAAATTACTGTCACTCACGTCACCCAGTTAATTTTTTTTCATTTTAACTCGGGTCTCTTGTAATATTTACATCAGAAACCCTCTCAAATTAGTTTAGATTTATCTTATTCCGATTCGCATATCAGATGACAATGTTTATGACCAAGCTTCAAAAAAAAAAAAAATCAAAATCTCATAACAAGTTTTCCGATGACATGTACAAACATTATAAGCATATATTTTAACATATCAAAGAATTTATTATCAGATTCTTGAGATCTATGGAATATGTAATCTTTTATATTGCGAATAATTGAAATTCTTTAATTTAGTTTTCCATATGGGAATAGCGAAACTCAGTGATGGAGGCATAAAAATAAACAAACATAGTTTAGTAGTCGTCTATTACTTAAGATGTGCAATAAGAAGGGATTTAAAAAACGTTAGTTCCAACCAAGACTGTTCCACGCAAAACCAGGTGATTCGATGTGCACCCAAAATTGCCAAGCCGATTCATTTGAAATTTGAATATAACTATTATTATAGTAACTTGAATGAACTTATGAACATTTATAGATACAAAAAAAAATCATTTTTAAGAGTTGAAACGGGTTGAATGTGTAATTTTTTCCAATTTTTGTTTATTCTTTGGTTATTATTTTTAGGTATTAAATCTATTTTTCATTATTTTAATTTCTTTTATAACAAATCATACATGGCTAGCTTTTAGATAATATAATGCAGTACTCCTCTTAGAACTACGCCCCGGTCAAGACTTCTCCTTGCGAAGCCGGGTAATTCAACTATAAGTAATGTATAGTATATAAATACTCAATAAATTCATCGCATTGCTATGTAAAAGTAAAGTAAAAAAATACCGAATAGAATCTCGTATCTAAGTTTACATAGTTTTTCTCGATTAAAAATTTGATAAATTGAAAACTTCCGAATATTCAATATTGTACTTCAATGTGGCAATGTGCTGGTCAAAACGATAAAGTTTTGCTTTATGATCAAAGGAAAATTCTATAAACTATGTCGTTATATCCAATGCGAAGACTAAGATTAATTTTTGTGACTGTCATTATTTCCTTATTGAAAGAATAAAATCATGAGTTTAAAACAAAATTATTTCAATAATACATTACGTTAAATTGTAATGAATACACGAAAGTAGCAAAATTGCGTATATAATACGCCGTCTTACTTTTTTTTACTACGTATTTCATCATAGTTATATCATAATTATTATTATATTGTAAATCATACTACCTCACAATACTATTTATATAATTCGAACTATCAAAACAATGTTGTTATTAAATGTGATACGTCAAAACGGGATTATTCAGTTAAGTAAACATAAATCATGAATTTATATTTCTTATGGGTTGAAATTAGAATTAGCCATATGCTTAATGTTGAATGTAATTGAAAAAAGTATATATAAATTAAAAAAATTCCAATAACTTAAATATCAATCATTTTTCAAGGAAAATTTAGTTTTTAATTTTATATTAAATCATATTTTCAGTTTGATATGAATATTCAGTCGAAATGTTGTTCTGTGTTTTAAACAAAAATGTCAAAAGCACATTTTACTGTTATTCTCTTACTTGTTGTGAAACTGTGAAATTCAATATCTCTGTTTTTAATAAAACATTTGTATTTGGAAATTAGTACAGTTTGATCATTTATATATTTATAGATTCCTGAAGCTATTGTATAAATTGGTCTTTGAAAGACAAAACTTACATTAATTTTGATAATTCTTCATTCATGTATGAGGACATTCATCACTATGATTTCAAAATTTGAATAATTTCATAATACTTCACTCGCTCAGTGGGTTTCAATGCTTCATGAATAATATGATAAGTGAATGTAATACGGAGATTAACATATAAATTAAAACTGTGTAGTGTATACCTATTGTAATATGATTTCTTGATATTTGTTATTCGCTGCAGTTATGAAACGGCTCACGCTTGAAGCGGTGATATTTGTAAAAGTATTTTGTTTTGAAAATAGGCAAAAATAATATAGAATTTCCGTAGTGGTACGCATTTTTGCATTTTCTGTCAATGGGTTAGTAAAAAGGGAAAAATAAAATGCGTGTCAGTTTTTCAATTACGAACAATGCCATGAGGTTCTTTGGTGTGCATCGCACATTTAGTAATATGTAATCGCAGTGGTATTTCGAAAGCACCCAGGTTTTTATTTGTTTTTTTGTGACAATCGCTCAAGGGTAAAAAAAAAAACATTGAAACACGAACATGCTTATTGTGCTCACATATCATATGTTACGTAATCTGTCACAGATGGAAAAAAGAAGAAAAAAAACACTTGAAATTTCATAGAAAAAGGATGCTTTTTTGAAGATTATACTTGTCAAATTTCCATTAACAAATGATCAAATATACATTTATTTTAAGTGTATGCATGTATTTTTGCAAACATACTATTACCTATACATATATTTCTGTAAAGGTATTTCAATTTATAAATTCATTGGAAAAAAACAAAAATTCGATCCGCGTAGAATACACTAAAAGAACAAAATGTATTAAAATGAATAAATTTAAAATGAATATTGTCTTTGTTTATAATCTCCCACTTTTAAATAAAACCATAAAAATGCAAAATAGTGTAAAAATAAATGTTTAGCTTTTACCGGTGGCTTGAAAGATGAAATAAAATAATCTTGTGCCAGCAACAGAAACCGAGTTATGTACGTATGAGCGGAGTGTCAGTATAACAATATTCGTTGTCGATCACTGTAACTGCGTGGGCTTTATTATACTCCACATAGGTTTATTTTGTATCTTACTGAAAACGGTGAAACGTCAATACCGTTGGATGGCATTTTATATATTATACTCTTAGTATGCTACTAGTCCACTCGAATAATAGTATGTACGTAACAAATGCAAGGGGAAAAGGAACTAGAACTTTACCTTAGAGACTTAGACGGATAAGTCTGGTCAGATGCAGTATCAATATTTTATTTTAGATGGAGCTGTGGCTTTTAAATACTTCATTATGCAACAAAGAAAAAAAAAACACGGAAACTATTAGTTCTAAAAAACCATTTGTATCTAATTTTCACTAAAAACACATTAATGGTATTAAATATTATTCTATTAATTAGGTCATTGCAGATGAAAGTCATGTTTACACCAGGTAGTTGATTTTATTTATTTTTTACTTGGCCAAAACAAAACTTGACAGTACTTAGTTTGGTACCGTGAGTTATAATGGTGATATATAATAATGAAGGCTATATGAAATATTTTCATGAAATAAAATTTATTATCGATTTTTGAAAAATATATATGTTTTTTAAGTCTTTTACATCGGTTGATTGAAATAAAATATCGGTTCGGTTATCGGTTTGATATCGGCAATACGGGATATCGGTTATGGAAAAACTACATTTATTATCCATTTATATTATGTATGTGATTATATTACGCAGTGAATGGGTTTTTGTTACATTTTATTGTCATAACATTATTATGGTAACCGCGGTCGTATCACGTACCTGTCCAGAGCGATGGCGGTTATGGTGCACGCCGACACGGTTATGTTGGCGCCCTGAGCGGCCGGCACGGTCTTGCACATAATCAGGCCCCACGTCCACCGGCGGGACATGAGGGCCCACAACGTAAACGGCATGCACACCACGCACATGATGATGTCGGCAAACGCGAGGTTGACGATGTACAGGTTGCGCGGCGACGGGCCTTGGCTGGGCAAGTTTTTCTTGCCGCACTGCCGGAACACGACGAAGCACACCAGCCCGTTGGACACGAGCCCGATGACGAACAGCACGCCGTACGCGACCACGATGGCCACCTCTAGGTAGAGCACCAGCACCTGTTGCGCGTTCATCTGGTTCTCGAAGATCGCGTCCAGCGCCTGCTTGACCGTGAAGTTGAACGGGCCACCCCCGAAGCCACCACCGTCGCCGTCGCCGGACCCGCCACCGCCGCCGCCGCCGCCATCACTGTCGTCGTCGTCCTCATCGTCCCCTTTGTCATACGTACCGTTCGGTCCGTAGTTCATTCCCGGCCGCCGGCCACCGAGACCCATTCCGACGCCCTTCACCGAGGTCTCGATCAGCGTGGCCATCATCGTCATGAACCCGTTGAAGTCGTGCTTGTGAAGTTTTGGCGGATTGAACATAATGACGCGTCACACAATGTTTACCTACTACTTCATCGCGCGCTTTTGTCCACTCTCTTCTCGAGTTGCGTCACGGCCGCTTTACCGACGGTGGGCGGCTACTACGGCTCGTCGTCGCGCGCTCGACTCCGCGTTCGTCCGCCGGTCATCATTCAGCTATTGCAGTTTTGTCCGTCCTGAAACACGCACACGGTATGGTCAATATTGCGGACTATTAGTCGGGTGAGCCGATATGATACATAGTAATACGGGGCGAAACACTTAAAGTTTCCAAAAGGTTGCTAAATATTGGCACACAAGTCCGAAGTCGATAGGACAAAGTCGGAGCGCTCCGTGAAGTTTTCCTCCCTCCCCCCGCCCAATTTTATTATGTAGATTATGATCGCGAAACAATAGGTTGCAAATGTTTTGGAATTGTTGGCTAAAAGAGTTGCTAAAAATAGTTGATAAATATTGGTGCTATAATTTGGAGTTTCTATGTGAAGTCGACAAAAAACAACAATTTTCCATTATATATTATTCTTACGGGAAACATATTGTAGTGCGAAGGTTGTTATAGTGCAAGGTTGGTCGGACCGAAGCACTTAAGTTGCGTCCTGTGAAAAAGGTACACTACACAAATTGCGCGCCACTGCTTATAGGTAGTATAATTTTTTTCGGGTTTCTACGTGTTTCAAAGTAATATTATATCACTTATTATAAAAATAAACTAGAATTGATTTTGTTCCCGATTCCGGGAATATTATATGGGGCGAATGGAGAAGTTAGCAATTATTGATCAAATATATTTTGATCGTCGTTGTATAAGTCAAGGTGAAATAAGTGGGTTTTTTTTTTTCATTCGAGTTGCATAAAATACAATATGTCGATCCTAGAGTTGTAGGTTTGGCTGATTATTTAGTCAGCAATTATATTTCAGAAGAATGTGTTCTTTCCATCGATGTATGCAGAAAATTCAAGTTTACAGCGGACGACGAACGGGAGTTAGTCTTTTCATAAAATATTTTATAGTTTTTTCTAAAGGTCTCATCTAAATATATAGATATTTTTAGATTTTTAAAAATAATTTAAACAAATATTGCGTTATTTGTATAATTAATTTTTGAACGAACCCCTAGATTTGAATACCGACGGACAAGTTGTTTGTATATCGTATAACGGACAAGTGAAGGACGGGTGTATGTTGACCGCATCCTAACCGGTGCACGCATCTAAGCGAGTGGTAATCACAGTACACGGCTGGTGGTGATTTATGTATTAATACGTTCGTCCGAAATATTAGTTTTGGTGATTTCGAAACTTTTCGGGCAATGCATTTCCCACCCGACCGTAGAAATTTTCCATTTACGTTCGACACATTCACGATATGTATTACACGCACATTTATTGTATTATTTGTGTAGATACATCCACACGAATGAAATTTCTTCGAAAATTTCATATGATGTTCCGTCCGAGTGTCAATAAAAGCCGCTTAAATACAGCAGCTGGTGCGATGTTTCCTTAGTTTGGATCGATTTAAATTTTCAGTTTTTTGCAAATTTTTTTCGGAAAATATTTAACATTCAGTTAGCATGAATTTGCACGACTGTCATCGGAATCCGCACGACATATTTACAGGGTAAAAATTTGTTTTCTTATTTTGACCGTTGTGGTGACCGCTATCGGTCCCGAATCCAAATCTTTAGTTTTTTGCAAATTTGTCCATGAAGGCCGGATTTTTGGACATATAATATGACCACGCAGTTTTGGTATATTTAAAGGTAAATTGTGCGTTGAATTACTGTATTTGTGTGCGAATTTCTGAAATTTGAAATCGTATTGAATCGAATTTTTCGGTTAACTGTGAAAAATATTATTTTTTATGCGCCTTCATAATTTTTTGGTCTAATACACAAATATTAATGCCAACAATGTAAATTAGTCAATAATGTTTATGGCTAGTTAGTTACTTTAATGTTAACAGTAGCAGACAATACATCGTAAAATATTCAATATTAACATACATCGTGATCAATCTTATGAAAATCTGAAATCATATTTATCTTCATTAAATTAGCGACTCTGACTAGTGACTATAGGTTATGAGGTCAAAATCTACAACTGATCGGTATATAATATAGATATTTTCAATAACAATTTTAGAATTAATAATAGGAACCTCACGAACATTGATTTAGTTTTCTTTAGCAGCTACGACTATAATACTAATAATACTATAGAATTGTAATTAATAGGACTAAGAACCAATTGGACTCTAATAATAACTAATATACTGCATTATTGGTAATCTATAATCAGATATTAAAATGTTTTAATTTTAAGTATAATATATTCATAATTTTATATATTGCACTTAAAACAAAAATAATAACTTAAGAATAATTTATATGAGGTTAGTTACTGTGTATTTTAAAAAATTTAAATCACATTGCATTTTGAAAAGCCCAGTATTATATCGTACACAGTAGCTATACAATTACAGTATATAGTATTTATATAGTTAGGTATATATATAGCATAAATAAAATGCATAATTATTTATTGATATTGCTGTGTAATTTGTAACGTAGAATTAATTGAAATATTCTTCTAGTGTGTAATATTTATATTTAAAAGTACAAATTTATTACTTTTCTCTTAAATTTATTTCTATTGTATTGTATACTGTACATCTAAATGTATGCTCAGTTTATTGATTGAAATAGTTTTTCAGTATTATTTGGGAAGTTTATTATAATTAGCTATACATTAATACAACCTTAATTCTTTCTCTGCCTCTTTTCTCTCAAAAACATACTCACTTTCACTCTATACTAATATTTATAATATCTATTGTCGTTATAATATATCCACATGCACATCCATCATTTCTGCTATTGTTTGTAGAATAAAGCATATAATTAATTATTCCATCTAAATTTTATTGAACCAGTCGGTTGAAAATCTTTTATTTTCACAAAAACCATTATTTCTTATCACCATTTTATAAAAAACGAAATCGCGATTTCTATTTGTAAGTAATTTAATACTTTATATAGTTTTATAATACTTCTTTTCTGTTATCCATCCAATTCATTTATCTGTCATCATTTTTGTTTCTTAACGAATAATTTATCAAAGTTCTATCATTATATTTAATATATTTAGAAGTATGAATATGTTATTGTATTTCTATATTGCTACTAAGGAAACGTAAGATTAAAATTTGATCTGGATGATTCTACGAGTGTAAGTAGAAACTAATCGTATATGGTCATAACAATAATCATATTTACAACTAAATGATTTAAAAAATGTGTAATAATATAATGATTATTTTTAGTATAGTAACATTTATGAATATTTTAACATATAAGTCCTGTATAAAACAATCGTTTATACTCAATTTTGTATTATTATTTTAGATTTCATCATATAGATTATAGATACCTAACAGTTATATAAATAACACTATTCGTATATATTATACATTTATATTAGAATAAATTCTTGATTTTTAAAAAACATTTACAATTTAAAATCTTAATAAGTACATTATTATTACTTAATAAATGGAGGGTTACTGATCGTTGTCATAAATTTACTAATGATACTGATATCAATTTATTAACATCATATTATATTTTTTGACGTCTTGTTAACCGGTACAAAGATAATAATTGTTTTTTATCTGAAACCTCTTATTATGATATAAATCTGCAGCAATAAACTTATATTTTCAATAAAATGTTCAGCATTTGATTTTAGTATAGTTTCTCTATTACATATTAACAAAAATTCAAGATTTTTGGTAAATCTTTTTTTCTTCAGAAAAAAATTGGTTTTGTGTTTTGAAATTTTATTATTAGTGATTTAATTGTATAGCTGAACGTTTTCATAAATATCGATGGTTTTTGAGTTTTTTATATTTTAATGATTAAAAAGTGGCTCTTACAGTAATTTATTTAATTATAATTTAAGCGCCTTATTTTATATTTTCAGAATTGTTTTTTATTATTTTATACATTATCTTTACTATGAAGTGTATTTGAAATATTTGAATACTTCACACCTGAGTCCAAATTTTTTAATTATACCTTTGGGCACTATCCATTAATGATTGTAATACTCTTAAAGTTATTAAACTTTAAATACTAATTTTAAGGTAGAAATTGATTTTATTTGAGCAATTAATTAAAGCATCATTCTACATTACTGGAGTTTGTGATAAATTAATTAAAATATTAACATAATAATATAATAATAGGTAATGTTTCGAATACAAGTTGATGTGGACTCAATAAAACATATGTATATATATATATATATATATATCTAATTTTCGTGTTAACAATTAAATTAATATTTAATACAAGTAATTCATAATTAATGAAGATAAAGTTAAAAAAACATGATTTATATTTTACTATAAAAGTAAGTATTAATAATATTTTACTATTTATTAATTAAAGAACATTTTTTTTTGTTACCTACTACTGCACCTATACATATATATATATATGTATGTATATATATATATATTTATATATTTATATATAGCAAGGGCAAAATAAATATAACGTTGGTATATTGGGAAGGTATAATAATTGTAAAGTAGATTTGCGAAAAAAATATTTACACATTTTATGTTGCTGATTAAGCGGGTTAAGGAACATTGAAGTGTTTCTTCAGATGGGTCGGGGCTCGGTATGGAAGATAACGGGTAAGAGATGACTATCGTAGAATAATTGCAAGTGAAAATAATACTTTTTTGATGGGTGCATTTAAATGTGTATTAACTTAAATTACAAAAAAATTGAATATAATATTGCGGATTAATAGATTAAGAAAGTAATTGATTTTGCATGTTTACCCATTTTTAGAGTGTTATGATCTTGCGTCTAATCTCGAATTTTATATAATATTTCTTATATATACATACATAATACATATGCTATGTTACTATGTTATCTAGCCGAATATTTCTTCTTTTTATAATAATAAAATCATTATTATTATTTATGATTATTGTTTTCATCAAATACAGATAATATACATTTTGTATTTTCTAATGTACATCTGGAATTCTTTGAATTAATAGAATAATGGCGTAATTCCATTGTAATATAATTATTTGTACGGTGGAAGGGGGAATCGGAGAGAGGATTTAAATCCGTTGTGGGTAATTGGTATATATAGATTGATAAGCTCGAATAAATTTAATGGATAAAAATATTTTTCACGTATAGGAATCAACGTCACGTTCATATTTTTTATAAATGAGAACCTATGATAATATTTATTCTCTTTCAGTAACAAATAACAAAAAAATTACATATGGACAGTTATTCAAATTTATTTTGCATCAATCAACACTGATCGTATTTTTTAATTAAGTATAATACAGTTTCAATAAAATAGAGTTTATGATTTAGTGATGATTTAATACAATACATGAGTTTATTAAATACACAAGCCTTACACATTATTATGGTGTTTGAAAGTCATTATTAAATATCAAATTTCACCCTTAACCAATTGCAGATCGACGTATTCTATTAATTTTTAAGCAAATTTACATAAAATATATTTGATCACATTTTCAATAACTTTAATGGTAAATAATAACCGAATAAGTGATTAAATTTTACAAAAAAAAAAATAAAAAATAAAATTTGAAGCCTTCAAAAACTAATGAAAACATGAATGGGGAATAATGGAGAATTATTTCAATTAAAATAATATTCACTAAACTCTTAAGTCTCATGCATATGGTTATAACTTATTTTGAAATTTCATAAATATTATAAGCATGTATTTTTAAATTATGAAACAAAAATACTATCAAAATAAAAGTCATATGCTTGATTAATAAAACGGGGCTTATGTTCATTAGAAGTACCTAACTCTTTGATACAAAGAAGAAAAAAAATTATTGGGAGGAAAAAAATTGAAAGAATGGTTATGTAAGGAAAACATATTTTTACCTTTGATTACAAAGGGTACTTCAAACATTGTCCTATAATACCTGCACATAAAGATATTTTCCACATGATATGATCAAGTGTATTGCAACAGACATTTTCTTGCACGTTTGAACTTCATAACATTCCGGTCGATTTTTATTTCTTTTTATTCGTATGTTGGTAAATTATATTTATTTTGTAATCGATAAATTTTAATAAAGTTGATTGAAAAATCATATTTTACCACAGTAAACATTATTTGTTTTATAGATATTCTCAATATTTTATAAGTCAATATATTTTATGCATCATAATATATGTCACTTGGTAACAAAATAATTGTTAGATTCGTCCGGATAATGAATTAAAATGTTAACGAAAAAAATATTTTTAGTTGTACTTTAAAAGTTTCTTTTCATACAATCTTAATTTTAATGGATTTAATCTGGTGTTTGTATAGCTGTGGTGATTACATATACAACGTAATAGGACTACTACTGCCAGAACACCGTGTGACAGACCTAATAGGTATTTGATGGAAAGGTCGCCAGTCCGTGGCAATAAGGTTCGAAGAGCTGAATACACGAGATTTTTGCTACATTAATTATTGTGAATGGAATATTTTAAATTAGAACACATGAAATCACAAAAAAATTCACTTATAGCTTTATTAGCTTAGATCATGTTGACATTTTCGTTTAGTGCGATGAAAACTCGAGTGGAACGGATGTAAATAATGCTCATGAAAGTTGAAATCTCCATCATAGGAGTTGGGAAAATTTTATATGAGTTACTCAAATATGATGTTAAAATTATATAATTGGGCTTATATTAAGCTTGATAATATGTTATGAAATACCTAATTTTTAATTACGTGTATATTATGTCCGTTCTACCTTCACTTGTATCAATACTAGTTATATTATTTGTATACTTATATATTAATTATATATTATACATATAATAGTAATTACTAGAAGCTCCTTAAAAATAAAAATAAAAAATAAAAAATGAAGTTAAAATACTCCATGAGGGAGAACGACCTCAGTCATATTTTATAATTATAATGATGTATTAATTAAAATTAAATAAATAAAAAATAAAGGTACATATAGATAGGTACATGGGATCGACCAGTAAAGGAAGTAATACGTAGAGAATAATAACTAGAATGAGAATCCAAAAATCCCTCAAATCCTGCAATAAGTCCAACATATTAAGCACACTAATGGACGTCGTACAATGAACTATATAATATATGCGATAGAATTAAACATCGCTGAAGAAAACAATGCTTAAATAAATTAGAATAATATTAAAAACATTTTCGACACAAATTATAATATATTTAATTTAAGTAGGCCATGTTCATTTTTTGTTTTATACTCTTCATCATGTTAAAAGGGTTGTAAAAGTATATTCTTGAATATATTATACAGGATATTCTACCGTAGCATACATTATACACTTCATATAAATACATAACTAATGACATTTGTAATATACCTTTTAAATCATTATATAAAATATATTAATGAAAAACAAATTAGGCTTATTAATATTAAATTTATACCTTTATAGATGGCTATCTGTAACTTTGAATTTAGACAAATAATTTAAAATAAAATAAAATAATCTAGAACTTAAAATGTTCAATTCACAAAAATAAGTAGTATCTTACCCTCCATATTTCTAATTGTATATGTTATGGCTTTGCACAGTAACAATATGTAATTTTATATTTTTTCAATGGTTAAAACAATATTTTCTTTTAAATTTAAATTTTGTTAAGTACTATACTTATACCTCATCGCTGTGAAATAGTCCATATTGAACAATTAATATGGTACTTAACAAATGGTTTTCTATAGTATAAAATAAAATGGTACGATAAATGAGACGTTACAGATATCGACACGTGCATGACTTCATACAATAGGTACGCGTCTTAGTAACAAAAAACTTCGATATGACAAGTGATGATGACACTATGTCACTGTTGTCCTCTACATAAGACATGTGCGATCATATTAGTCGCTGACTTCTTTCATTTACCCTGTTCATCTGCAGTTATTTCACTATCCCAGGACCACATGGTAAGCATTTTTTCTTTACCTGTAATAATGGGGTTATTCCATAGTTTTTCTTAATAGTTTCAGTAGACATTTATGCAAATTATTTGAATACTGATTAGACATTTTAATTCTTAATTAAATTTTAAATATTCACAGCTCTCAGTAATTTGTATTAGTTACTGATTTTCTAATCTTACTTATCTTAGTTTTGTTACTTTCGAAACGTAATCGCTTTTACTTATTTGAATTAAACAAATATCTTCACAGCTCGTTCTACTCTTTAAATGAAAAAGAAATGGTGAGATATAGTGGAAGCCATATATTTTACCTGGTGAGGGTGACTGAAATTAGTGTCAGTAATTGATACTTTCTTAACGAAGTATTGATTACTTCGTAATTCCAGCACTCCATAATTATTTTCTATATAAAACTTATCCTTATAATTAGGTATCGGTAACGACAGTTGATTATTCATTTGTCGTTATCGATACTCAACTCTAATTTATATTTTCAATTCCTACGTCAATACGTAATAATTATAATTTATATTCCAATATATCTTTTATAGGGATCTACTAAATATTACTTATTATAAATAAAATATCGTTTCCATTCAATTATAGTAAGATAAAATTAGCATTTTTCATTAGGAAAATTTCAATTCCTCGTGGAGTGTGAGTATTGCAGAACAAAATACATTCGAGTACGTGAAATTCATTGATAATAATTAATACCTTGGCAGTCTTTTCAATGATACTCAGATGGTAAAAAAAATTTCATTTAACATTTTTATAAGATAGCATGTAATATTCAATTTCGTACTGAAAACGTTTTAGAAAAGCCACTTAATGTCTTTTAGTATAACGCCCACAATATGATTTATGTATTAATTTTGTGTAAAATAGTTGAAAGAATTTCTGATATTCTGAAAATAAATGTATGGAATACTTTATTTTTATTTTTATTTCTTACATGTAAAACCTATAAGGCTAAAACCCCGGGAGACTAATCTACACATTTTTTTCAAAAGTTTTAAGCGCATCTCTGCATTTTTGGTATGTTAACTATTATGACAAGCAAAAGATATATTTTTTATTTTACAGTTATAATGAATATTTTAAGGCAAATAATATAATATTAATTTATGAATTATATTAAAATCAATAAATAAAAATTCCTTAAACTGAAATAAATACAAATATAATTGCATGATGAATATCATGAATTATAAAATGTATACGTAAAGTAATATTTAAAAAAAATTGACTTCTATAATTTCTGGTTATATTAAACTCACGCTGTTTTGTAAGTAATAAATACGCGTAGTGAAAATTTCTTATTTTGAACTGATTTTCCAATATAGATTATCTTCAGATAATTCCGTTGGTAGCATCTGAATTTATTTTATTTTGTATTTATTCTCTTCCTCTTCGACTCGATCGCTAAACGTGTGAATCGCTTGTGCAAACGAGTTCCTCTTTCTACTTATATATATGACTATAAATTCAATATCTTCTTCGAAGCTTTTCTGTAAAGCACTACATACTATATAATTTACACTCCGGACATACGCTAGAGTAGATGTATACGAGTACGTATCCGATCTAAACGAATAGGCCTTAAAAACAACTGCTAATGTTCTTTGGAATTTCTCAGAAGCAAGTAATTTGAAATTAACGTTAACGCCTGTTCGTGGTAGTCACAATTCATTGGAGTACAAAGCGATGTTAGAAAAACTGAGCACTGGGAGCCTATGGTGGAAAAACAAGACTGAAACAGCCAATAAAAGATTATAAGATCGGGCGACGTCTTATATACGTTTATTTGCAATTTATCATATTTACAAAGCGCGAAAACAATATCAGTACACACAATAATTATTGTAGTGAAATTTTGTTGTATGAGTTAGTGAGTACAGATTATACCGATGAATACAGACCGTTGAAATTTTACATTCGTTTCAAAAATAAAAATAATGTATAAATATATATATATATGTAATATTGCGATATAACCATTCGCGTTCTGATTGATGAAGTTTGCGACCGATATCGACCAACTACCAACATAGTTTCATGTCATGTCACCATCTCACAACTTATATTTTCCCCATTTATTGTTTAAAAAGTTTATTGAGATCGTTTACAAATCAAAATGAATTTTGGAGGAATGTTTCCAAATTTTATTTTCGTAGTAGTCGACGGAAAAGTTTAATAAGCTCAAATCGCCGTCGATCTGAAAATTGTTATTAGCAAATATATATATACATATTTTTTAACATTCATTGAAAACACAATTTGTATCTAATTATTAATCTACAGTAGTCATATGTGTGGTGATATAACATGGTTTGAGTGACATCATAAAGAAACCACCTATTGGAGGCACTTGAGAACATGATGTTTTTATTTCATTTAAAACCGCTAATCATGATAATTCAATGATAGTGAATTTGAATGATTAATAACAAAAATAGCCCTTGATGCCTAATTGAAGTCAGGAATTAAATCATTTTAAAATTATAATACTAATCTTAGTAATTACATACGTTTCCGTATTTCCTTTTCTTCTGAGAATAAATACAGATAATAATAATTGTACTACTTCAATTTAAATCTTCTTGAACTACGGAACCATGACCGCACAGTCATAATCCCGATTGACGATTACATCATATTTCATTATTACGGACGTATTTAACTTTTATATACAGAAGCATCCAATTACAATTTTAATCAAATTGTATTCTTTCTTTTTATATTTGAAAATACATTAGGCTATATAATATATTTAACCAAATAAAAATAATCTGTATTTTTATATATATAAAAAAAAACAAAAAATTATATTTTAGATTAGAACAAACTACTAACAGCTTTTTTTCTTTTTGTGAAACTCGTTCATTCTGAAAGTGAAAATGTTAATTATCAACTTAACAATTCATTAATATTTATCAAGAGTACTAAAATGTTCTTAGAACACACTTTGTATTTAAATACTCTGACATATTTGCGTCATCTTAATAAACTCATAATACAATATACTTTTCTGCTACTGAGTTATCCCATTCAAATGAGTGTCTAAATCACAGGTTATTTTGGAATAAAACTTTATTTATATTTTGTACGCATTATAATTACTTTTTATTTACATTTCTCACAATGCTAAATTAGTTTTGAAAACACATTTTAAGGCCATTCGTGTAACGACTTATATAATTTTCTATTACATTAGAACTCCATCAATAGGACCTCCCTATATTCATCAAACGTAATTAGTTTTGACTTATAGCGTTACTCGATACTTCAACATGCCTCGATGTAACATAAATGATTTCGAAAACATTCGGTGTCGGGATTCTATTTGTTTCGTGATTGTTATAATAATTAGTATTGAAGATAAAAGTTAAACACGATGATTACACTTATTATAATTTAATAAATATAACTAATTTATACATGTGCGTTTTATAATTAAAAAATACAAACTAATAAAAATAATAATAAAACTTATTTATTATTTAATTTTTATTTATCCATTTTAAAGTTCAACAAATTAAATAAAGTTTTCAAGGCTATATTTTTCCATTTGGTCTATATATTTTTCAGATACTTATTGCATAAGTTTATTTACGTTATACGCATAAGAATATAATATGCAATATGTTTTTCATACAAAAATCAAATCAACATATTATTAAAAGTATTCATTAATCATTACACATAATAAATTTCATTATTGAACTGTTTGTATGAAAATTGAAGTATTTTGCTGCTGTCGGAATTCAAATCATCAGTTATTAAAATGTGTGTTGTAAATAAAGATTTTTTTTATAAATCATAAATTTCAAAATATAATCTAGAATCTGACATGATACAAAATATGACGTATTATATTATGATTTAGAAAAATCAAAATGATAAAGAAATTAAAATATTTAGATTTTTTATTTACGTTTATATTTCAGTTCCCATTATAGTCAAAACCTGTTCAAATAATATTAAATCGATTACAATCTTACCTTTTTTAATGATTGTAAATATATATCCTTGTATAATATACATCAAGTGAATATCTATATTTCATTATTCATTTTTAATTAAAAGTTTGAGTAATTTATAATTAAACTTTATAAACCTATATAGTTTATAGAGATAGGCAGAATATGTAAAGACAACTTGGCAGCGTCTACAAACTTGAAAAAGAAACAAATGATGCAACAGTAAGAACACGTGTTAAAAACTTTAAAGGCTGTATAAATATATTATAAACCTATGTCTTGAAGCTAAAATATAATTTGCACGCCAGAACAATTTAACTAGACGCTGAATAAAAAAAAAGGAATGCATTTATATTGCTATAATATTCGCCTTAGATAAAAAGTATTCTTTATATGTTTTACAATAAACTATTATTTAGAATTTTATTATAGGTACATTGTTAATCAATTTACAAAAGAATTCGTAAATAAATCTAAATAAATCCTCAATTTGGTATCCACCATGTTAACTATTAAATATTATTCAAATTCATTAAAATTTTAGATCATATAATAATAACAATACAATTACTTCAATTTATGTGTACAATGAAATGGTAGAATTTATATTTGAAATATTTTATTTCAAAAAATGATGTTGAAAATAAATTGACTATATTGTACAGATGCGTTATGATAGGCTTAATACGTATTTTTTATGCTGTTCATAAAAACATTATAAACTTTCGACATTTGACAGACAATAAAATAATAAATATAAATGCACATTACAACATATACATATCTTATTTTTATCTTCATGCAGAAGTGCAAATACGTTTAATTTTACTGCGACATTTACGATGCGGTTATAATAAAATGTATTATGTATATACGACTATACACTCCTCAGCGAGAATAGTTTTTCTGAATATCACTGAACACTTAAGTTGCTAGCCTATTTTGTTATGCTATATATAATATTATATAATTTATAATGACATAAAAAATAAATTTATACCTCTCTATATGTATTATGTAAAAGATTTAGGCTTCACCATCTTCATCCTTTATCCTCATATCGGATATATTTCTTGTAAGGCCTTAAGGTTACTCGAGCTTAAACGAGGTCACCCAACTACAATTTAGTTTCAACTTTCAACTCTGCACATTGTTTAAGTACTCTTTATTGAACCCTCGTTCGATCAATCTTGGATTACGACTCGATAATTAGAATCATTCTCTTCATGTCGAAAGCAAACTAGTTGAAAGATACCAAACTTGTTTCCTTAGTCATGAATGTTTTTTACTGAAAATTGACCACCTTCGGCAAAATAATTATAAACCTGTCACATTTGTTTTAAAACTCAGTTCACTGGAAAATAGGCGGCTTTTAGAACGGCTTAATTATTTTTTGATTAATCTTCATCGTAGTAACCCTGCTTTTAGAGCGTATTAATTTACGCGATCACAATTAAAATATTATTCCAGATCCCAATAGACATACCCCGACTTCTCGATCGAATTTTTTCAATGAATGATTATTATCAGAGCAATGTATTTATTTGGCTTTAACAATTATTGTTTTCTTGTTGTAAAAATTGATTCATTAAATTGTATTGTTGTCACAATTATCATTAAGTATATTATTGTTTGTATTATTTGTTCTTAAAAACCAATTGTCGTGAATTATATGTATATATATAAAAAAAAAAAATTCCATGTCATTTATTATTTTAACAGCAGTTTACCAGTGATCATTATCAACATCCGTGTATGTAATTATTAATGACACCCGACTCAGCTATCGTATCGTCCCGAATGTATTGATAAATGGATCCTGGCCCTTCGACGATTCCGGCTCCGCAATTAGTACCCAAACAGTCGATTTATTAATATGGCTAAAATCTAAACACCGAATCGTCTGTGCGCATTGGGTGCCAAGTTAAACACGTGTACATAAATCTCGTGCACACCAATATTCAATCGTAAAACCGTAAATACATTTCACAAACCACGTTAACCACGTATGATAATTTCATACTAGTGACGATAAACTAAAAACACCACAGGTAGTACAATGCGGTAACGGTGACGCGAGATTATCATTCCGTATTGTAATTATTGTATCATAGATTATATTATTTATCGCTGTGGCTAACCCGACTGTCTGCTGACCTATATTGTATTTTTTTTTCCAAGCTGCCTCTACTCTAATGTATAGTGATATACTGATATGAATCGTGATAAACTACAACTACTAACCATTGACAATTTTTATTAAGAATTTCTCGACTCGCTATAGGTAAATCGATATTATGAATACAACACCTACATTTTTGTCCCAAAGAACTAATCATTTCTAAAATATAAATAATAAACCAATATCAATATTAAAAACATTGTTTTTAAACAAAGAAACCATTCAATGTTTTATTATTACACGTCATGTATTACAGCAGATGTAAATAGAAAAAAAAATGATTATTAACAATTATTTTCAGTTAACAGACTATAACAGTCAACGAAAAAATAATTTGATCATTATAGAATAAATTGTTCAGTGTGTATGGTTAGCATCTATCTAATTAATAAATATAAAGTTTCTATAGTTTCTCAAGTTTAATTCAAAATGAAATTATACTTATGATCTGCATTACCCTCGGTCATAAAACTGAACTGGTTACAACACTCTGAAAACATAATAAGAATTAATTGGCAACTTTTTTTTAGAACGTTAGAAGAAAAAAAAATCAATATAAAACCAAAATGAATTGTAAATATTATATTCAAATATTATATATCTTATCTTTTTCACATTGATAAAATTATTATTATAATAATTTATTCCACCTTTAAAATGGATTTAAAATGTTGTGAATCTTTTATTTTGTTACAGCTGTTCCTCGCAATATTTTTACAGAAGTACAAAATATGCATTTTATGTCTTAATATATTATGTAGTCACAA
The DNA here is from genome assembly GCA_025469195.1 of Chaitophorus viminalis. Taxonomy (NCBI): domain Eukaryota; kingdom Metazoa; phylum Arthropoda; class Insecta; order Hemiptera; family Aphididae; genus Chaitophorus; species Chaitophorus viminalis. Next base: position 30,583 of record JAIPRK010000068.1, read on the forward strand.
ATTATATTATTCTAGTGTTATACTAGAGTAGTTATTAAGTATATTGTGTTTACAAAATAGGATTCAAATGAATAAAAAATCTATTGAAAGTTGAAATGACCTAATTTTTATTCAGTAAATATCTACTAAAACTGATTTAAGCCTTTTTAACATTTTTTATTAAATAACAATGCAAACAATTCGACTTTTTTTAAATCATAGCTTTAAATAGGTATTAATTTTTTCATCATTTTCGCCATTTGTTTTCACACACAAAAAACAAACAGTCGAATAAATAATTTTGAGGATTATTTGTATTGTTTTACTTTCACATGGTTAAATATTTATATTAAATACGAAAAATAAAAACTCTAGAAACATTTTTTTGTTGGTTATCAACTGAAGCTTACCTAAACTTATATATTATATATTCCCCAACTTTTAAAAATGCATAACTCTTGCAGTCATATAGAATTATTAAAATAATGTACTAAATCAAAGGCAAAAAAGATAAATACAACGCAATATAAAGAACGAAAATAATCTCTGTTTTTAAAATAAATTATTTTGTATATATATTTTTTTTTTTTTTTTGCTTGTTAGGATACTTTTTATTGACTTCAATTATTTTTTTAATTGTATCATCACATTTCTTGATATGCATTAAAGTAAATGTATATTTTAAGTTATAATTGGAATTTTTTTTTTTTTTTGTAATTGGTCATCTTGAAAGTCATTCATTATATTAGTAATATTAATGATGAAACTAAAACTAATATAAATTAGTTTTATGATAATTACTGATTATAACACTCAGATTGCACATCATCAACATCCACATGTTTTATAATTATTAATTAAAAAAAGTATATTTTATTACATGATATCTTCTTTTTACGTATATAAGCTTCTTTCAGTCTTAATAATAATAATTGATTACTAAGCATAATATTCACAAAATATCTTACGATTATGTATCATATTATAGTTTATTTGGATTCGTGTACGAACTGTTGCTATTTTTAATCAAATTAAAAAAATATAATATCAACTTATAAGTGATTATAAACCATTATAATACTGCAAAGTAAAAATTAATTTATGCATTATTATGATTAACCTTTAAAATTAAAACCGCTCATAAACATGTTTCGGGTTTCATATTATGTTTACACGTTGATGTTGAACAATGAAATACAACTGTATATATGTTTTATTTTCAGAAACATATCGACTCAGTAGTGAAAAAATTAGTTGGAATGCAAGAAAAATATACATTTAAATAATTAAATGCATTAAAAATTAAAATATAATATAATCAACAATTCTTTAAAATCGATGAGGTTATAGTGGTTATCAATAATAATTTATTAGCTATATTTTTTTGACTAGATAACAGGTAAGGCTGAAATGATAGTGCAATAACAGTAGTTTTCAAATGTTTATATATTATATAGTATATGATACCATGATTTTAATATAATATGTACATTTTAAATTTAAAAAATAAATAAGTTTAATAATACTTCGATAAACATCCAAAATAAAATAGGTCTTCAATTTGATTATATTGATGGTCTTTGAGTTTTTTAGTGCAGTGATAATTAATGTCATGATTCTGAAAGTTCACTTAAATGTCATGAATATTAAAAGTTTCTATAAACCCAAATATTTAGCAGAGAAAAATGACTATATGTTTAAGGTTAATAGGTTAGCATTTATCCTAACGCGAAAACCTAATAAATATTTATCAGCAATATGCTCACAAACAGGATTAGATTTATTCAATTTTGTGTACTTGAGTTATTATTGATGAAAATGAATATTCAATATAAATATACAGTTTTAAATAGAAAATCTTTTAAGCTGGGATTCAATCCCGACCCATTTATGGATAAATTCCACATCGGCAGTAACAGCTTTTATACACACTATTGGTACTACGGTGACACTGAACGAACGAGGTATACTTATGAAAGAAAAACAACCGATAATTTATGAAAACACACGTATTACAAACGTTTTCAAACCAACAATAATGGCACAATCACACAGCTGGCAGTTCGCATACGCAATCACCCTTGACGAGACTTCGTGTAGTGCAATACTATGACTATTGAAAAATATAACGATGATAATACAAATTTAACGGACGGTAGATATAAGCAAATTAAACGCCGCAAACAATTTTGGTCCAAGAAAAAACAAGTTTCATGTATATGTTGCAAAGTTTAAAGTACACCAACTTAAAATTATTTGTCCGTACTCTGTGCATAAGGCGAATACTTTAGAAGATTACATTTTCATTTAACTAATTGCAATCGAATTCAGTCCCTACGAAAATGTAGTACGTGTTTAGCTTTAGACCCAATATTGATGCAGATGGTAGATTCTATAGGTACTATTAATATTTGTGTGTTATTTCTGACTCTCAGTGCACGTAACATAATAATATATTAATATGAAGATAAAGCAGCTGATAAACGCAGTACACTGCTAAATCTAATCACACTACGCGGCACACGATATTCAATGTATAACGTTGCACAACATTAAAATTACTCCTCCGTTTACATCGTTAATATGATTGTTTACAGATGAGACACATTTTCATACAAACCTGCACACACGCGTATAAATAGTATTTTATAAAAAGTATCACTGAAATGTGCTGATAATTTAGAGGGTTTTCGGGTTCCTATAATATTTAACCTTTACGGCAACTTTACGGCTTTTTACGAATAATTATATTTTATAACACATCGTTTCTGCGGTAAATATTGAAACTGGACGCATAAAATACGACGAAATCCATTCAAAACAATAAACTAACGCATAATATGAAATAATAAAGATTACTGATTGCAGTGTTCAATGTGTTTGTCAATGGATACATTTTGTTAGCCAGTGCAATGAATAATTCATAATCTAATGAATTATACATGCACACGATATAATAAATATAATGTAGAACATTTAATAATTACACAACATGTTTTTTAAACGAGTCTAATAAAATTTCCTTTAATCGAATTATACTATACGTTCATTTGAACAAAACGAAAAACATATAGAGTATCAAGTATAATCTTTCTACCCTGGTTTTTGTCCATATACAATGTACACTGATTATGAGACCGTACAAACTTATTCATTTAAACAACACCAAAACAAAAAAAAATATTCCGACAAAGATTTTTACAATATAATTAAAACGGTCTGAACTTGAAATAATTTACAACTTATTTGAATTGTAAATAAATATAATAATATGTAATTATTATCTTTTTCGTATTTCCATTTTTTGAGCAAGGAATGTATATTACTATTACAATAATGTGCTTTTTCCTCTCAATTTTCTGTAATTATACTTCTGGCAGTTTTTTGAAGACATTCAGTTCTAACGAACTCATTCAGCAACTTTATGGATATGAAATTAACACGAATTGTACTTCAAAATAATAATTTTGGAGTTTTATTTGCTGTTTTTCGTTATAAAGCAAGTTCTAAAAAAAATTGGAAGTAATATTAAACAGGTACTTTATTATGTATTTTCTAACTGAAATATTGTGAACCAGATGAATCCTTAGCCAGTATTAGAGTTGTATGCATGAGGTTGTAAATTGTGTTTATGTCTAATTTTTAATTATATTGCTTTACGTTTTAAGTACTGATGGCAGAAGTAATTACTTCTATGAATATTTATGATAATATAATTTTATTTAGTCTTTACGTGTGGTTGTTTTTAAAGCTTGAACATAAAATAAGAACTGAATTTTGTGTTTTTATATTTTTAATTATATTACAGGCAGGCGCATATATCAGGTTTTAATACGAGTCATACTTAATTCATTATCATAACACCATGTATTATAATATAATATTCATTTTTATTCAACTAAAGAAGATAAATATTTTAAGGCCCAAACTCTGAAACGAATAGACTCAACAGATACTCTTTATATAATTAATTAAGTTTTTTGATAAATTTGCAAAAATGATTCATGAAACTACCAATGATGCTAATAAATTAATTATATTCTATAACGACCTTGTGCAAAATCAAACTATTTTGATTAACAAGTGAAACCCAGGAACTAAAATTAATTTCACATAGTATAGACAATATACTATATTGACAATATTAATATATACACATAGTATAAACAAAAGATAGGTGGCAGTCAAAAACCCTAAGTAACATCGGGTCAAACCCGTAATAGTTGTTTTGCATTGTAATAATGTACAATAGCCCGTTTAGAATATTGTGCTGATTGGAAACAACTCTAGAGAATATATCGAAACAATAGAGCTGGATATCAGGCTCAAGAAAGTTTAATATGTTAACAATAAAAATGGGTCACGTGACATCATAGTTGTAATGAAAAATTTTGTTTCTACATAATCATGCAAAAATCGTTTGGACTAGCAATTTAGAATACTGCCGTGTGTGCAAGTATCTATATACTATAATTATACGGTTTATTTTTCTTTTTCATATTGTCTCCATTCTTAAACAAATTGTTAGTATTTAAATTAAAATCATTAGTTTTATATTTTAATATATATCCATAAGATTTAATTTTAAAAAAATCGTATTTTATTGTATTATTCTACTTAAAACGTATATTGTATAATGTATGTAATGTATTGCATACATTAGGTATTTTATTAATTTCATATAAGTTATTAATACCATTATATATTATTATTAAAAAGAATTTAAAATAAGGTGCTCACTATATAGGTTGCTAAAGGATATAATATACTATTCCTTTTTAAATAATTTTAAGTATAAATTAACATTTTTAAACTTATAAATTTTCTGAAAAGGAATTTCGTCTAGTTGATACTATGAGAAGGTCATTTTTTGAATTTCTCAATAATTTTCCAAATAATGGAGAAAAACGGAATAAAAATTACAAATAATTTTAATCCTGATACAAAATTTCAATTCAGTATTTACTATTTGTTATTTTAGTTGTCATATTAACGTGACACATTTTAGCATTTTATAGACATTCAATTGAAATATTTTAGTGACATTTTTGCGTATATAGACACTTGAATTTTTCGATTAAAAGTTAATTCTACCTTATTAAGAAACTTGGGTTTTCCACTATATCATTCATTCGTCTTTATGTATATAAGCTGATTCGTTCGACCTCTTTCACTTCGAATCCTGCTTTCTAAAGCAATGGCAAATTGGTTTCAAATATAAAATACCAATAAAGCAATACCAATCATCTCATCTCTGTAACTCAACCAACAGTGGAGTCTTCCCAACCTAGGAGCCTGAAGCTCTTTTTTTCATATCATGAAATATGTACTCAATTTTTATCAAACTTCAAAAAGGCAAAATATTATAACAACTTTATAAAATCTGAGAAAAATATATTTATGAAGGTACTCGTGATTAATATTACAATCACAACTATATTTCCACAAATTAAACTCGATAGAAATTCACATAGTATACTTTCAAGTATATTTTTAGACACGTATTTTTTTTTCTTCTATTTTATATATTTATTGTTCATCATCCTAAACCAGCTGTAATTGCTTCGTCTTTTTGACTTTCACCCTATCGATTTATTTTTCTTATAAAAAAAAATATCAAGAAAGTAAATAAATATTGCTGGTATTATGTCGAAAATTCTAAGTAATTCTTAGTAATAATAGATATTGCCACCTCATTGAAATTGATGACAGGATGTAATATTTTTCATACTGACCAATATACCATCAATCATGATAATATAATTACATCTATTATACTTGTTAGCATAGGTATAATATAATGCAGTTAAAATATTCAGTTATTACCATAAAGTTCAATTTTTAGTTGATAAATCGACTTCAATATCTAAAAAACAACGAATTCCGTTTACATTCTTTTTAAGTATTAAATATTAACGGAATGTTCGAGCCAAATTTGAATGAAAAACATTATCATTAAAATTAAATTTAAAAATAAGCAAATAAATTTTATTTTACATACAAAACGACAAAATATAAAGTGCTAAACAAAAAATTATTTTGTAACTTATACATAAAACAAAATTTACAATAATTTTTATAATTATTTTGAATACAAGTAGGTATTACTTATTTTAATTTCTATTAAATTTTATTTTATAAATTCAACTTTCTTCTCGTATAAATATTTATACATATAACTTATAAGATTTAAAAATACCATCAAAATAAAATTAACCTATTTATAAAGTTAAATAAATCTTTTCAAGTTGTATTTCAGGGTTTATATTAACAGTTTTAAAATCTGTTGAGTCAGATACTATTAAATATTGAGGGAAAAGTGTAGATATTTGTCCATTAGTTAGTAACAAATAAATAAATTAACATAGCTACAGTGGTACACTAATCATGGGAATACATGTTATATCTACTAACTATTTAAGTAAATATTATCAAAACCTAAGAGATATAATTTATATCATTCACATTGAACGGGCTAAAATTATGTTAAGTTCATTTTGAATTGAATTGAATTGAATTAGATGGATAAAGTGAAGTATGAATTTTACATACGCATACACACACACACACACACACACACACACACACACACACATGTCTTACATGTGGATGTTCCATTTTTGACGTTATCAAACTGTGTGGAAGGAGAATACGACTTCTCGCCATTTTACAGTTTTGCAAATAATGACTTGTGTATACGTTTACATTTTAATTTGGGTTAAAAGTAACCAACATAGTAAAAATTAATTCGAAAATAAACGAGAGTTTATCTTGTACTTATAGAAACCGTACTGGAAAAGTATTGAAATATTTTCAAAACAATGCCTCATACACTTTCAAACAACTTTAACAAATCTGTAAGTTACTCACTTCATTTTAAAACTATTCCAACCAAAGTTTTAAAACGTACACCTCTCATTTGCAACTTACCTTGTGTAATTTTTGACAATTAAAGCTACGCTCCTCAGAATCCAATTAGGGGTCCCTCATTAAAGTTCTTGGGTTTTATTCGATTTCATTCCGCGAATATGAATTTTCACTATGTGTATCGCGATAGTTCATATATTGAGTATACGCAGGCTAACAAGTAAACATTTTATTTTCTGCGACTCGATCTATTCATATCTCAAGTACATTGAAATAAAAGTGATAATTAGAATAAATAGTGTTTATATCAAATGATATAGTGAAATGAAATTCACCTTGTTTGAATTACTTTGTACTGAGATATTATATTTTTATCCCATTTAAGTCAATATATATATATTTTCTTACTAGAAACCAACTCATTAATTAATCCAATTAATCTTTATGCAGAGTTGGTAGTGTTTGTCTGACAAAATGTTAAATAAAATCTATAAGCATCTTCTTTTTCCTTTTTCAAACATTTTAAAATTAAAATAAAACCCCAGTCTGCTTTACTCGCCATCATAATATACTTATTGATTTATCTTATGGTATGAAGTCTTAACAGCTAAGAAACATAAAGCTAAACCTGATATAAATAGTATGCTTATAATATAAATGAGGATATTTTTTATTGAATTGGTCTCAAATAAACAATGATAACGCCACGTACGCAACGTAAAGAAATACTTCATTTTGAATTTTATATTTCGATTTTGCATCATATCGTGAGTATATGCGATTAAATGCAATCAGCAAGCTGTTTACATGCAGTTAATAAGTTTCAATCAGTTCATTACAAATTACTACAGTAGTATAATTGCACCGTGCACGTTAATTATTTATAGTTTATCTTAATGTTCCCTTATCATTACGATTTACGATGTATATATTTCTACATTTTTATGTATTATATCAATGCCTTATCAACAGGTAATCTGTGACAGTCAATAATTAAATTAATTAGAATTTATATTTCTGATTAAAAAGTTAGTTTTATTTAGACAATCATAATTACAAATCACTTAAAAATATCAAACGAGTAACAATATAACAATTATTATTATTATGTTAATACCTATAAAATAATAATGATGTGTGTCACCTCATACTGATCTTGATAATTTTTTTATTATTATAAACGTAAATGATAAGATATTTTATAAATAATACAAAAATTTAAAAATTTAAATAAATTTTTAATAAATAAGTAATGACTAAAACGAAAGTTCAATTTTTTCTTAGGTTATACACCTACACAAGTAAAATGTTTACAAAATATTGGAATAACATTGGAAAACAAATCCTGAGATATAAAGTCAACAGTATAGGTCGTGTAATATAATGAGAAAATAATTTCCAGATTGTATCCTTTGGTTAACTAATATATAGGGTGTTTCAGGATAAACTGTATGGAAATTTGAATTTAATAATTAACATTATTGTATTATAATTGTACGTTCTGTCAAGATTAGATTATGCTCTATTAAAATTAATGATGATAGGCCTAATCGCCTAATATACAATATTATGTAATAAAATTATGTGACATACGATATAGTTGTAATATTTTTCACAAACTTACAAAAATCGTAGAAAGTTACGGATAAACCTTTACTTGAGTTTTAAGTATGAACATTTTTCTAATAATCCATGCTGTAGAATCGCTATTTTGAATTTTTTACCAGTAGAACAAAATTTGGATTAAAAAATAAAATAATTGAAAAAAAACAATTTTGTTTATAATTTAATGCAGTATAATATAATATAATTTATGAAAAAAAGTGAAAAATAATAAACGGAATAAAAGTTATTGCATTTGTTGAATAATCCTGAAACATCCTATATAACTCTTCCCATCTGTTTTGCATCGTTTATCATCATTATTTGGTAACGTAATAAGTAATAAGAATTATTACCAAAGAAATACGACGTTTGCTGCTATAGAGGAATTATAAATATGTTTAAAACCTAAGGAAAATATGGGTTCATAGTGCTATAGGAACTGACGTAGATAAGGATCTATAAGTTACTCGTCCCTCTCCTTCCCCGGAACTTTTTTCTTTTGGTTTACGTATATAATTTTAAACATATTTATTTCCCCTAAATCTGTAATCTTTTTATATTTATTTTTCAGTATTTAAATTATAATCTGCAACAGTATAATAAAGCTGTAGGTACGCAGAAAGAGTCTACAAATGTTATGTTGATAATTAAAATATGAAAAAGAAAAAGACGCATAGATATTTAATAAAAGTGTTTTTTTTTTTATTTAAGATCGTCATGATTTCCAAAAGTGAAAGGTTTAATATTTGAGTTTTATATATTTGTATGTATAAATTTGTTTAAATATTACTCCCTCTTTTTCATGAATTTAGTTTGATCTCTTGTCTGGCATAATATAAAATGTCTTGCAGCATTATGCGTGTATCTGTGTACTTGAATCGATTATCACTAAGTTAAGAGTGTACAATAAACACTGTTTAAAAATATGAGCTATTGCTTTCAAATAATAATAAAACTTGAGGAAAAAAAAAGAAAAAAAGTTTAATAATTATTTTGGGCGTTGTTCGACTTAAAAACGTATCAAATATTCGAAGGGGAAATGCGAACAAAATTAGGATATTGAAATACAAGGTTTCTATTGTTATCAGGTTGTAGGCATGCAGATAGGTGTGGTGAACAAAATACTTATACCTCTACGAAAATTCGTTTGTAAATATTATAATGACAGAGGTCCCCGAAATTAGGGCAAACCTAACGGGAATAGGTCACGCTTGAAATCGAACCCTGCCCATATTCCGGGTCGTAACGAAATTTAATAAACACAAGGGTCCTATAAATGCGTGCAGTATAATGAGCGAAAATTTATGTGCGTATTATGGTGTATGCGGGTAGGCGAATGAATGAATATGCGTATTTGTAAGTGCGTGTGAATATATCTGGATTAGGCGGCTAGTAGATGTATATAAATATATATATGTAAGTCCTCAGAGAGGCATTCCATTTTATAGTAATATTCTTCGTCCAAAGTACCGAGTATACTCCCCCGCCACGAACCCGGTCCCATTTTATTGCGGCCTTAACGTATGTCTGTATTAGGCATTAGCATGTTTGTAGCTCTATAAATATTTGTAAAAAAAATAAACTGGGAAATTAGAGTAAAAGCGTGTAATATCATAAATATCATAAAATTACACGTAGGTATATAGACAAGTTGTAGAACTCGACACGTGCAACTAAGGTACAACACGCATTTCTGCGTGTACTGACTACCCTGGTTTTCACAGAAACATGTGTAGGTAGCGTTTATGTGCACTGAGTTTAACAATGCTCACCAATATTTACACAAGTAATTATTCAGTTCCTTTTTCAAATTTAAATTTGAGTATGAAAAGTTTAAAAAAATCAGTATAATATTGATACGTTCCTTTTGAATAATACCTACATAGTGAACTGTAGCATAAGAATTATTTACATCAAATCAACATGATTTCGTAGTAATTAATAGTGATAATAAGGGTTGAATAGAATTACAAATTAGATCATGAAATTATCAAAAATTAATAATAATTTTGCTGTATCGACCAAATAAATTATACTAAGCATTATTTTAAATAAATATGAATTACTCTAAAAGTACTATAGCTTTAAATGTTGACGACTATTTTACATCAACAATATTAGAAAAATTGACTGAATAATTATTTGTGTGAAAAAAAAAATGGTGTCTCTAATTGAAAACTAAAAATTTGATATTGCCACAGGATACTGAATGTGAGAGTATGTAAGTATTCTTTTTTGAGGAGTACCTAAAAAATCTATGTATTAGATAATCTAGTGTTATAGTATAATATACATTATCTATGATTCAGAATTCAAAAAAAAAAAAACGGATGGCTTTGCTGTACAGTTGGGGGTGGAGTACAACTCGTTTATAGGGTAGGTCAATATTACAATGGATTTGTTAAATTTGAATGCAACGATAGATATTATTGTACACGAATAACGATTCTGAACAGAGTTAATAATATGTTTGTCTAAAATGTGTATATAATACTATAGTATTTTATATTTAAATAGCATTATAATGCAATTTCATAAAAATTTAAATACCAAACAGTCATAACATTTTTTCTTTTAAGTCCGGTAGAAATTTTTTTATATATTTTTGAAGATTAGCTAATGGACAACCTAGTGATAACATTTTGAACCTTAAGCATAAACAGAAAAAATTTTATGAATGAAAAATGAAAAAAAATGAAAATTGAAAATGAAAATGAAGCATTTTTACTACCAAAGAAGGTGTCCTCAGTTCAAAAAAAAAAAAAAAAATCACACATCATTGTAAAACCAATAGATATTACATCACTTCGTTCAGAATCTAAAATGGTTAAAATGGTAAACATAAAAAATTTGTAAGCACAGGTAAAATATGAATTTCACACTGTATAATATGCATATATTTTATAGTTGTGTTCGTTTTGCGCAGCTCCTAACACCCGCACGACACGAACTCGCCGCTCACGTGTCCCAAAAACTTAACGATGTCCTGATTATATAACTAGTATTCTGTACTGTTCTGTACTATAAGGGACAACAGTGATTTTTTAAATTTCAAATACTACGTTTTGAAGTATATAGTTAAGTAATTATGTTGCAGTACTCCAATGACAGGGAAGTTTTTTGGTTAATGTGTCCGACATTTTATACTATTCGTGTTTAATAAGCGACGATAAAACGCACCACAGATAAGCCAAGCTAAATCATTAACAACTCGAGATTCCATCATTGGATGGTCTCCTTCCCTACACATGAGCGTGCAGGGAAGGATTATAGATGTATATATATATATATATAGATAAATCACTCGTATTATAGCGAGTTTATTTATTATACGTGTTTATACATCTACAATTTGCAGCAGACATACATGAATAGATTGTTAGTAAAATAACTTTTTACTTTTTAGAAACAAAAATAAAAGTATATTTAAAAATATGCTTTTGCTTGTTCGAAATTATTGTGTCAATATTTGTTTACTCATTAAACACTGTGAAACATACTAGACAGATTATAGTGTTATTTACAATGAGCATAATATATATTATATACGTAATATATACAAAGACATGAAGACATGATATGATAAACTATCCAGTAGTAACACTCAGATTTTGCAAGTATAAACTGATGGAAATAACATAAATTAGTATAATAGAAATTACTGTGCTTTGAAAAATTAATAAACGTTAAGCGGCTTACCGTTAAAACTACCTAGTTAATAAATAATACTGTGAATAAAATGATTACAGTAAATCGGTTGAAGTCTAACCTAAGACCTAACCTATTTAAAATCAAATATCTATGGAATATCTTAAAATAATAATTTAATTTCACATGATATATAATGTTATATGATAGCGAAATTCTTAAAATACAGTTTGAACTATTTTAAATTAACCATAGTGTATTACTTTAGACAAGAAAAATTGAATACTTATATTTTATGGAAAATTTAGAACTATTCAGTTTTTATTAGGATTATAATTTTCATTTAAAATAATATAAACACATAGGTTATGGATAGGTATCTATTTATAAGAACATTACCTATCATTATTTTGAAATATATTTTGACGACAAATCATTAAGAACTCAAATATGTTATCATATGACCAATTACAATAAATAATAATAATATTATTACACTTTTTAGATTATCAAATATGTATATTAGATAAGATACTTTACAGTCCATACGATTCCTCAACTCCTTCGAAACAGTTTTAATAAAAAAGAAGATTTAAACAATGATAAATAAAAGTAAAAATAATTTAGTAAAAGATTTGTGTAACAACATTGATTATTTGTTAATTTTTTTTTTTTTTTGCAGTTTCTTAGTTAAACAATAAATTAGTTGGTTTTACCACAATGTATGTTTTTTTTAGAATTTTTTTTCGTATCTTTGAACACAATTTCAACCAAAACTATTGCTCTGATCATCTAATTCTTTGAGGTTTTTTTTATAAAAGTATTGAAATGAATTTTTGCTGCGTGAATAAATAAAACTCTCAAGCATTAAAAAGTTTTTAGATAAAATATAAAAGCACCTATTATAGGTATTATAATTTATGGCACATTTCAATGTCAAAAAATAGTTGGGTTATTATTCAAATTTTACAAGTATTCCATTTCTTTATATTTAATGTATATATCTAAAATATTCCGATTGTTTATTATTTTATTTTATACAAAACTTGACTTTCAAGACACTTTATGTAATAGAAAAGGTAAATGATGTGTGAAATCCATTTACAATAGATTCTGTTTTATAATAGAATAGCATTACTCTTTTTGTCAACTATTTATTTTAAAGCAATTTAAAAGTGGAGCAGGTGAAATTTTTTTAATCAAAAACTGTTGTCATAGGAACAAATTTAAGAATATCTTCAATATATCCACACAGATTTCAAAATTATCATAAGAATTTGAATTAATTTAATAATTAAAACTGTACAGTTATATTAATAATAAATACTATTGGTAGACTGTAGCTTTAAAATTCGCCTGTGAAAGTTTCATAAAAATAATAAAATAATCTTCATAAATATATCTGAACTAAGTATTTTAATTGTAAAGTATTAGATTTTAAGATGTCAAATGTTTTTATAATATAAGTTTTAAAACATTTTGAGTTGTAAAACTGTAGTACTATTATAGATATAATATACATACATATACAGTGTGATTCTTTTTAAAAGTAACACTAAATAATTCTGTCCAGTGACATCGGATTAATATGCAGTTTTCGGGAGGGGATAGGGAATACATAAACACACATTTCTTGATGATTTTTATATTTTTAGACATAAATGTAAGTTCATTTACTAAGAAAAGATTAAACGAACTAATATGATTTATTTCTCATAACTTCTTAATAGAAAATATGATTAAAATTATAAAAAAAATTGTATTAATTATTTTAATCGTGTCTTACCTAGTAAATGAACTAACATATACGTCTAATTGAGGTTAATTATTTCCTCAAAATTAAATTTAAATAATTTAATAATATCTGCAAACCTACAAAAACAAAAAAAAAAAAAATACTTAAAATTTCATAATAATTCAAAAAATTCTAGTGTGATTGTTGAAAAATTCAATAATTTCAATCGAAACTTTGATTTGTTGCCATTTGGTCAATTTTGATTTTAGAGCTATGGTAAAAAGGACCAAATCGACTTAAAAAAATTCGGTCTATCCGAATTTGGTATTTGAAACCCCTGTTGCCATTTAAAAAACTGCAAGTTGTATTGCACATGCGCACACGGAAAGATTTAAAAATGTAAAAATCATCAAGAAATGTGTATTTATGTATTCCCTATCCCTTCCCGAAAACCGCATATTAATCCGATGTCACTGGACAGAATTATTTAGTGTTAACTTTAAAAGGAATCACACTGTATACATATATACATACATATATACATATATGTATACATACATATATACATAAATATATATATATACATACATATATACATATACATATTCCTTAAAGAATGTAGGTATTTTATTACAAGTTTTTTATTTAAAAAAAATACATTATGAACTCATATCGTACTTTTAATGATATAAATTTGTAGAGCTGAATAAAATAACTACTTTATGTAAACATTAAAATATTATACAGTTTAATAAATTATTTGATCATATAGTTATGTTAAAGTTCTTTTGAATATACAAAACCAATAGAAAAACTTTAGTGGCATCGTATATCGTACATGACAGTAGGAATTTCAGAGCTTATTAGAACTGTTATCCCAAATGCATAGTTATAAATACAAGTTTGCAAATAAGTAGGTAGCTACGGAACATACTGAAAATTAACCTATTTCTAAATACATTCGATTCAATGGTTCGTAGAGTCAAAATAATTTAAAGCATGTGATTTGAAAAAATACTTTTAAGCATCTAAAACTATAATTGAATCATTGCTATTTATTGTATGTTTATATTTAAATATAAATTATATATATATATATATATATATATATATATATATATAATTTAATAATTGGTTAAAACAAATTAAAAACTATATCTATATATAATTATTTTGCCATTGTGTCCCAATGCTGTTTAAAAAATTATTACCTAACATATTTTTACTTAAAAACAACAAATTTACAACTTCTATTTATAATATAATGTATGTAATCTATGTTACTTACTCATAATTTATTCTTTTGTTTCCTATTTTAATTCACTCTATGTAATTGTTTTTAATATGTATTCTTCTTTTACTTTTTATTATTCATTGTGCTTTAAGCTTTTATAGCTAGACCATGATCAATAATCGAAAATATGAGTATAGAAAATGTAAAAGAATATAGGGTTTATACATCTAAGTAATTTATAATATAAGTAATAGGTGTACTATAAAATAAATATTATGTAATATAACTTTAGTCTTTAGCATATGTTATAACTACACATTTTTGTACATTTTCTATGATTATTATAAAATGTGTACTACTTTAAAAGTGCAAAAGTACATATATTCTAAGGTTTATTTTCTTTGCTTTCATCTCGTTAAATCAGGATTTCCACACAGCAGTTGGTGAACGTCATCACATAAAATGTTTGGTTAAAGTAAGAATTATAGGGACGCCAAAGGGGAAAACACGTTTTTGGTATATATGTACACACTAAACGAAAAGGGTAGTGATCAGTTTACAAACATAAAATGTTAAACCATTGAACCGATAGATATTTATTTAGAAAATTGAATTTAACCTCCTGTGTTAAATGTTTTACTATAAAAAATTGTCATTTACTATACCTACATAAAATACCACTTTTTTACTCTTGTAAAAATGTATGTGAATCTAAACGCAATATATAATTTCCTGGACGATTTAAAAACATTTGGTTACATATTATTTTTATTATTAATATTTAATTGATTGTTAACGTTGTTACTTATATTTGTTACATATTCGTGAAGTAATCATTTTTAACAGTTAATAAAATAATTTAAAATTTATTGTTAATCCATTTCAATGATATTTATACACTTATTAGTTATTATCATCATTGAATGTTGCCTATTTGAACCACCACCATAAACTTTACAACTACGTTTTAAATAAAGACAAAATAACATAATAAATTCAAGTAAAGAAATTATTATTAAAATAAGTAACAAAACGCTGTTCAAAATTTGATTGAACAAATTCTACAGCAGGGATTGTCCTTTCCGATTGCTAAAAAAAACTTGATATCTGGTAGGTATCTGAAGACCATCAAGATTTTAAAGTAGTGTTTCGATTCGTATCAATACGTGCCGATACAAAAATTGGCGTTCGAGTAATTACCGGGAAATAGATATTATATGCTTGTGCACCAACTAGTATCAGCCGTAGGCATCAATACGAGTTGGAACGAGGAAACTGGTGTGCAACTTATCAATACAAATTTGAGGAACATTTGTTTTTCAAACATAATTAATTACAAAATAATTGCTGTATAAATTCTAATTAGAGTATGGACGTATGGTGTCAGAGTGTAACTACTACGTACATGTCTACTATACTTCTTTTTTAGTCACATTTTTTTCGTAATTTTTTGCAGACTTATGATACTAAGCATAATAATATAAGCTTAGACATTGATAAGCTTTTCATGATTTACGAACGAATATAAACGTATAATAGTCTATGAATAAAACTATGAATTATAATGTGGATGAATTGATAATCATAACAGCATAAACTTGAAACTAGGGAGATGTGGCGCCAACGCATAACCACGCTACCGGTCCTATTCTATGTGATGATAAACTAGCATTGCAAGGTGTAAGTCTTAAAGGTATCTTCTATTTTTCTGGATGCAGGATACTGAATATAAGTACAACTGAACATTTTTAAAACAAACTAAAATTGTCCTATTTGTTTAATGAGCCAGTTTTGTTATAATGTTTTAATATAGTTACTTTCTATTTCAGTAATTATGCCCATCACGAAAAAATTAAAAATACCTTCACATTATTGGACATATTGTATTTAGGTTAAATTATAGATTTATGAAAATGGTAGTAAATTATAAATAAATTATAAATATAGTCAAGTTTGAATGTTATTTAAAATTTACCTGCTATAAATTTTATTATAGAAAATAATGTTATAAATATATTATAAATAATGTTATAAAATAAAGTGTTTTTTCTGGTATACCGTCAATTGGACACGGTAATTTCAGCGTGCGACAGTTCAGCGCGGAAATTTTAGCGCACGACAATTCATCGCATAGGTACCACATTATAGCGCGTGACAATTTATCGCATACTAAATTATATTGCGTGACAATGCAGCGCGAAAAATATTAAATTTAAACTGAAAGTTATTAAATTGAATTTAAACTATATTTCCCGAATTACTCACAATTACATATTGTTATCAGCACAGTAGATAATCGAAATAATCAGATATAATTTGAAATCTGAAGTACATACAATAAACATATTCATATACATATACACATATATTATACTTATTACCGGATTGCTGTAATAAGTGTTACATCGTCGACTTAAAACCATAGGCGTGTTTACGGGAGGGGCGTGTGGGCACTGCCCCCCCGGCAGACTGTGCCTCCAATATGGGCACCCATAGGTAACATTTTAGAGGTGTTTTGCGTAAAAATTCCCGTCACTTTTTTTGTTTATCTCGATTTTTATGAAAACTGTAGGAAAATGTTTACTTTTGATATCTATAATGCGCCAAGGATATTCATTTTGCCATCGGAAATCACCCCCAAAGTTTGAAATTGAAGCTTTATTTCGACTAGTTATGCTGTACACAGACACAAAAAAAAAACACATCATTGTAGAATCAATGATTCATTGACATTCATCACTCCGTTCAGAATCTAAAATAAGTCTCATACTTTAAAAATTTGTTGTGCCCCTTGAGCCACCAAAGTCTGAACACGCCTATGCTTAAAACTGATTCGTTTTTATTACTGCCATCAATTTGGATATCCCGATCAATAATAATTCTATGTGAGGCTACGTATAAACAAAGGGGACCAGTAAATTCGTACTTTGAATCTTCCTGGATTGGAATTTTAGATAGAAGAAGAAGACGAAGATCTCTTTTATTTGCAATTGATATTTGGAATTGTTTCAATCGTTTGAAAGATAATCTCCCAAGAACTAATGACAATATTGGAGGTGGGTATGATGGATTTTTTGCTCTTTTAACATCTTTTCACCTAACAATTTGAAATTCTATCAATTGTTTGAAAAAAAGAAGAAAGTTTTAACAAGATGGCTATTGAACAACTTATTGTCGGGGATGTACCACCGAAAAAAAAAGTATAAGGACACAGCAAAAAGAATATTACGTTTATGCGAAGATTTTGAAAATCGGCCAGTTTAATACTTGGTTTAATTTTCATTATTTGTGTATGCCCATTCCAATTTTAAAATTTTAAAACCACCCTTCCCGTTGTTTTGTTTTGGATATGCCCCTGCTTTATGATACCATAGGTTATTTTGGTAATGTGTGATAAATCCCATTTGTGCCTATATGGTATACCTTAATAGCTTAATTTAACCATGAGGTTCAAAAGTAAAAGCAATTTTTTTTTTGCTTACTACTCATTGAATCTATGCCTGAATAATTTCAAACGTTTACAAAAATCTTTTGTTAAAATTAAACGCTCATTATTTTCTATATATAATGAAATTCATTGTTATAGTATGTTTATATAAATAAAAATATAAGATTCTAAACAGGCTTACTCTTTTAGATGAATATATTTTAAAAGAAGCATTTTAGTTAAATAATCCATAGTATAAATATAAAGATTAAAGTGTATTATTATAAAATGACGAATAGAACGAGAATCAGTTTTATTAATAGACGAATTTCTTATGTGATATTTTTAAGAACACCCGACCTTGTACGTAACTTATAGTAACCGTGTACTGTGTAATTACTTGAACAAAGTATATACTTTTTTGAAATCTGGGATATTTATAATATTTTGAGTTCAATGCTAACTAACACATCCATATAACTTTCTTATTCCAATAATAAATTATTAAATAAAAGTATACTTAAAGGAGAAACATATTATATACATAAATAGTTACTGGTGTTATCGTTCAATTCAAAACAAATATTGGTATAATACATTTAACTTTTCCTAAAACTTATATTAATTTACTGTTTTAATTAAAGTTAACAATTTGTTAATATTAGTAGATGATCAATTTCTATTGATTCCATATTTTTGAAAACTACATATCTCAATACATTAAAGTTTCAATATTAATCAACAATCATATTTTATTAAACTGTTTTTTGAAACGTAGGTATATGATTTTATATATAAAAAAAAAAATTATAAATTACGAAATGCAGAATTAATTTTGACTCAATATATTTAATATAAGATAACCTAATCTCAATATTTAAAAAGAACACCGAATGTAATTTTTTTAAATTACAAATAATCTCTCAAATTAATTTATAAACAAAATAATATTAAATTTCATAGCAAAACAATGATAATCTCAACTAAAAGTTTTCGAAAAACTTCTAAACTGTATAGTGTATACACGCTTAACACACATGACTCATTAAATAACTTATTACATAAGTTGTTTAACTTCTGTATTATATAAGCGAATTTGCTTCGAACATAAATTTCCTTTAATAACACTATAATAGTCTATAATATACAAAACATATACAATATGCTTACAGTGTTCTTGTCCCAAACTTGTCGAAGACTGAGTTTCTACAGTCAAAACTTGCTAAGACATTTTATCATCGTAAGTTTACAAGTGGTATAAATTGAAGTTTTTCTGGTTTCCCGCAGCCTGTGGATTGCGAAATGGTTTGATGAACCATAAACAAATTATTAGAATGATAAAACCATTATTTTAATTTTGAAAATGCTTGAAATTTTTTAAAATTTTTATACTAAGTATTTAAAATTTTAAAATATTTATTATAAAAGTATAAACAGGAAATATTATTCATAATTTAATCACAGATAATTGAGATAAAAATATGTTATTACTCTTTATAAATATTGCAGCATAAGTTAACCTAGATTTTATTTTTATTTTGCTTTTTTCACGTAGGCAACCGAAAAAGGAAAACGGTAGGGTGCCATATCATGATGAATGAGAAACACCGGTATAAATCATTGTGATAAAGTACAACAATAATCACGGACAATGTATACATATACGGTATACATACCTAATAAAATATACATACACATAATACACAACGATTTGTGTACATATTTATTTTGCAATAAAAAAGATTAATATATTATCCTATAATCTACAGAATTTCGTACAGTTGAACTTGATAATTAAAATTAGACAATTATGTGCATAAAATAGTTTTTTAATTTTTATGTCCACCAAAATGTAAGATGGACATATATCATTCCGGGCACATATTTCATGCATCCGGAATGAATCATTTTTATCTACGCGTTTGTAATAAAACTGAATCATTATTAATAACTATATATTAATCTACATTTTGACTATAAAATTAAATTTAACGTTGACATGTATATTAATGTTTTTCACGAATTTCAGTTGTGCGTAATATATCGTTGAGGTAAAATTAAATGCACTAAATTCAATTGTTTTAATTTTATGGTAGACTGGCTTTCCACATGAATGCATGATCGAAATTTTATCAAAAAAACTATATAAAACGCTGGAAATTTCAAAACGTATTATTCGAAATTCCTGTAAAAAACGTCTCTATAGATACCTATAAGAAATTTTCCTCGAGCGTAAAACGGTCTACCATGCGTACCATTAATAGTTTCAAATTAATCGAGCCCGAAATTGACAGTCAGCATTAACATTTACCAAATGTCCAAATCATTACACAATTATACATGACGTATATTATATACTGGTATACTTTTTCTCGTTATTCGATCGTTATCGCCTGTTCGCAATATAATAACTCAACGTATAGTCAGATTCAAACATATTTGAAACCCAACGATGTCGAAAATGCCAGATAAACAGTATATTATAATATAGTATACCCAATCGTTTAATCGAAGGTATTGTTGTTGTTTTTTATTATTATTTCGACCATAAACCATTTTGCGCGTGGAAAGTTTTCGGAACTTGAAGTTTTCAGAATACTCGTCGTTTCGAACAATATATAATATCGATCGAATCAATCGTAACGGACAGATAAACGGGTAAGTAACCGTGTACACGCATATATTATTGAACGTCGTGTTCGGTACGATATATAGATATAAACAAAAATACTCACGGTGTACGGCAACCGCTTCGGGCGACGACGCGTCGGCAAAACGGCTTCAGAACGCACGAACACCAGCCGTCCGGTTAGTCGCGGCAAAAATAACGGGCGGCGGTGCGCGATTATTCACGGGCATTTTCGTACCACCGCTGCGTGTGGGCAACTGAACAGTGGTCGCTCGACACGCACAACCACTCGGTCGGGGGGATGATAATAATGCGTTCTGTGCTCCGCGTGTTCTCAGGGCGCAAGCGTCTCGAACGCCAACCCTTCATACCGATGCGAAGTGCTTCCAGCAGGGGTTGCGATCCCGGTCGAAAACGACGTTGCGTCGCAAAAACCGTAGAGGGCTTTTCACACCCGATTATTATAATTTTGCATCGTGCAGTGACGTAGTCACTAACCTCCCTTACCTATACGATAATACATGTGTGTATGTAATCGTATAATGTGTGCGGTTTTTGCCCAGCGTTGTATAATATGCCGTCGACAAAATTACTATTGTTTACGGACCACCACTGTCGCGTCGTCGTGGAAAGAACTCAAGAGTCGAAAATCTGATTACCGAACCAACGACTTTTCACTTTTCAGTAAATAATTGTATATGTACACTATTATGCGTGTAGGTGGTGGTACCTTATTTATCTTACAAATAATATGTTCGATCGGCGCATGAGCTGCGTGCATTTATTTCATTTCATCCATGATAATAATAAGTACACATTTATGAATTGAACATTTGCAGACGTCTAAAAAATGACACAATTGATTATAATTTAAAAACAAACGTTCCTAAACTAGAATACAATTCAAACAATGTACACCCATAGTATGGTCTGCCTCATTGTTAGATTCACTCCGGTGAAAACAAATTATTTTAAAAATCTTATTTGCTTTAAATTATATCGATTGGACTACCGACTGCAGAAATGTGGGCCGTTTTTGTTAAGTACATAAAATGTTCGTGTTCATAACAGTAACAAATTTAATTGACTTCTGCAAGAGCACGTATGAGAGTTACGACCGAACCCAGTTTCGTATACATTGGAAATCTTTCGGGATAAATCCCCCGAGAGAAAAAATATTCATTAAATACACTATATCTCTCAAACTTTTTTTCTACTTTTCATAATGTTTTATTTATAATTATACTATTATATGATCAAAATTGAAGTATAAGTTTGTTATGGGAATTGGGAAGAAATAAAATTTAAATTTTCGTCTGATATAAAGTATTATAAATAAATGTTTGTTATTGACATAAGAATAAGGTTTGGAAAGACATATACGTGTATTAATTTTTATCAGCAAATAAATTTACAATGCTAATAAATGTGGATATTGTATTTACATTGTATAATGTATTTTTGAAAATATTACTTTGATTTAAAAACTATTTTATTTAAATCATTATTATTTTGTTAGTTCGAGCAATTAGCAGCAGGTTTATAACGTCATGTCACCTTCGATGAAACTACTTTTATTGGCATCTCTATCAATACGAGCAATTTAAAAACTATTAAAGCTTTGTTCCGATCAGAAAATTATTCATTCTAAATTTCGGTTTGACAATAATAATTATAGTTTGAACATGACACAAATAATTGGGTAGTATGCAATTTAAAATAAATACCACGGACATTTTGATAAAACCCAATTGGCATTTTTTTTATATTTATAATATAGTTTGAATATACAATACAAAGTTTGAAGATTTATGTTATAATTATGAAAGGAATTTAAATTAAAATTGAATGGCATGTACGGAATTTTTAGATTGCAAATTATTATTTTTGTATGGAAGCTTGAGTTTTATTCATGTACTTAAGTGTCCAGTCTGAGTCTCCTGCGTATGTCTTTTTTTCGATAATGCTTTCCAAATCAGAAGATACACATGTATATATATGTACACGTTGCATTAACTTGGTATTACGTAGATTAAACCTACTTTTCATAAACTTTACCTTCTAGTAAATCTTCATTTTCTTTAATTAACTCACATCTGGTTTCATTTTGAGACTTTACTAAGCCGTTAAGTGTTTTGCAAGATTTGAATTAGCACCGATGTCTTTAAATATTCCAATAGCTTTAGAAAAAATCGTGGTGGTAGATTCATCAGCAGAGTCGGTAAAATTGAAAAATAAAAAAAATAAAATGCAAGGTAGCTTGATGCAACATTCAGCGACAATATTGACTTGAAAAGCCAAATTTGAATATAGTGAACATAGTTCAAAGTTATGAACTCGGTTTTTCTGTAAATTTTAACATCAATTTAATAATTTTCGTATTTTGATTAATAACTCCTGATTTTAAGCCATTTTATAGATTTATTATAAATTATTTGTAAAATATTTGTGTCTTCATTATTGATATTAAATATTAATACTATCAATAACTACAGTCTGAAGTTTATTTTGTGTACTATTTATATCATCTTCTAGAGATTTGAAATATTTTACTGGCCGTATTTGTATATCCGTGATTTCATTGTCATTGTTTTGGTAGTTATTAAATAAATCGTCCAAATATTGCAGTATCGTTTTCAAATACTTATAGTATGATAAAATATTTAACAATAATTTTGAAACTTATTTTTTTTTTTTTGTCTATAAGAAGTATATTAAACATGACACATGATAGGTATTTTTTTTTTCAAGTGAAAATATTTACACAGTGTCGCATACCAAAACAGCAAAGTGGTCCCTAACAAGAAAATATAAATCCACTATGGCTTAGGTTACCAATTTCCAGCTTCAATCACAAATATATGAAAGAAAAAATTACTAAGATTACACTTTTTCTTGTTCATTTTTATATCTTATAAATAATATACCTAAATAAATACTATATACGAATTTAAATTACCGTCATTAAAATCAATAAACGATTAAATTTGGTAAATGCTTTTGAAATTGTTGACGTTATCGAATATTAAATTAAGTATGGATATTTAATTTTGGTAAACGGCAAGGAGCGGATCGGTCATATCTCCTATAACTTAAACTGAGCGTCTACTTTTGGTGTTGAATATCTATCGCGAGAATCCTTGATAAGATACGTTTACTCGGTGGAATTTCGATGTAAACGCCACCGCTTTGTATAGCTGAGTTACCTCGCCCCAAACACATTCCAATAGGAAGAGCGACGTAATTAAAACAATGAAACAATACAACTATCCGGTAATTATATAATATATTGTTGATCATTACTCATCAGAGCTCCAAGCAAAATGGAAAACGTGACACTATATCGTATCTCTGTGTAGCAGACGGCGCTCGTTGTAGACAATTTTAGGGCACGCGTGCATAGGAGAGCGAATTCTAAAGTGATATGAAATCAGTAATATTGTTACGATAAAGGTAAATCTACATCGGTAAAATTCACGTCTCTATGGTATTTATTGTCACGTCTTTTCAATGGGATATTATTTTATTTATATTGTTTCTAATTAAACTATTAGAATATGTATGTATAATGTATACGGCATACATAAATATGTCTCACAACTCACAGCCCACAGGTAATATTTCTTCTAAGATTTTTGGATTACGGAATTAAGTAAAATTTTCGTCTTGTGATTTGCAAACTTTTAGTAAAAGCTACCTAGTTAAAATTTAAAAGAACTAAGAGACTATCGTTAGTTGTCAAAAAAGTTTTGTATATACCTTATTATATCATCATAAGACTTTGAGAATTTTCACAAGTTAATGCGTTCGAGGATTAAAGGGTGAATCCAATATCCTCTCTCCATTGGTTTGCTTAATATACTTAAGACGTTTTCCAGTAGTAACACTTTTGAAACCGTAAACTTAGATATTTTTCGTTATTAAAGTTTATACACCTGCAGATTTTATATATTATACATGTACATATAATATTATAAACAATATAGTTATAGTAACTATATTATGTTTCTATCTAGTGCATCAGTCATATAGACACAAATAGTGTTTGACATTGGTGGGTGAAGGTAGGCTAGTACTCAGGTCTGTACTGAATACTCTTAACTCTTATTATGATGTCGTGAATTCATTAGTTTTTAGAGAAGAGATTAGACACCCTTCCCCTTTTTTGCACCTATGGTATCAATACGTGATCAGTTAACCTTATTCTTGTACGGTAGAATCTAACATATCCAATAATAATAATATATAATCACTTCCGAGCGAGGGGGTGACACCATCGAGCACTCTAAACGTACATATTTCATGTATGATACGACCCACGTTGGTCGTCCGTCTTGTGTATGTGTGTGCACACGTGCAGTGTACGGGAAATGACGTTTAATAATGTTGTCAGTGTGGAAAAACGGGTGGTGGGGCAATCAAGTCTAAGTGTTTCGTCGCAGATACTCGCAAAATGAGTTATTTGACAAAAGACGTCATAAGATTCAAACCGTTTTATCGTGGATGACGTGAATACACACGACATAGTATAATCTAATACTAAATAAATTCATCGTACGTTCAACGGATCAGCGGCAAAAGTTTATAGATTTAGGGTTTGACGTAGTAACGGTTTTGACGGTGTTCCTACGTTTAAAAGTTTACGCAAAATCAAAGGCGGTTGCATCCACTTATTGGTACGTGCTCGAGCTTAAAATGGCCTCTCTCTTAAACTCTCTCTATCTCTCTCCCTCTCTTTCTCACGCACGATCACCTTTTAATGAAACCTTTGGAATATTAACAGTGTCATAAGGATAAGGTTGAATTCACAAATTATAATAATATTTTTTCTTCAATTTAATTAACAAACGCGTATTTTACAATCACTAGTCAGATGACTGATTTATAGTGATATATTTTGAAGATAACATCACTGGTGATATTTTCGATTATCTAAAGTTATATAGGTGATATTAATAGGCATACATTTTTAAATTCTGAACCAACTGATGGAATTTATTAGTTTTACAATGATATAGGTATGGTTTTTTTTTGCGTCTGTCATCACGTTTTGAAGCAGTAAAAATGCTTCGATTTTAATATATAAATAAATTTCCATATATAATTGAAAAGAAAGTGAATTTAGATAGTACTTAGGCAAGTCAAAAATTAAAATTTTTTAATACTTTTCAAAAGTGTCGAAAAAAAAACATAAAAAAATTACGAAAATACAGGAATTTGTACGCAAAATTACGTCTTGATAAAATATATTTTTTTTAAATGCTCTAACTTGAAAACCAAAAACCCGCAAATACCTACTTTAAATTTTCGCCAAATGTCTATATTAGCGATTTCTATACATCGTTAAGTTTTCGAAATATTTTGCCTCCTTTTTACCTATTTATAGACAATTCAAATATCAATAAAAAAAATTTGGCTACCCAAAAATGCTTGAAAATTTAACACAGGGTTCATATAAGTTATAATTATTGCAACTAAAAAAAATTGAAAATCGATCCACACAAATTTTTTTTATAAGCCCAAAGTTAAAATTTATATAAAATATGTCAAAATTACGATAAGATAATTTGCAAGTTATTTTGTAGTTAAGAGTTTGTAAAATGTTTGCTGTTTATACTTAAGGTTAAAAATTTGGCTGGGACAAAATACTTGAAAATCTACAGAAGTTGTTGTTACTGTAATTTCAAAATTATTCAAATCTATAGGTATAATTATTTTTTTACAAGCATTTGAAAGCAAATATTTAAATAATATTTCAATTTAAATATAACATAATATATTATATAATATATTAATATACCTATTCTAGACTAACATATCATCTCCGTTCAAAATCGTTTTGGTAAGTATACAATGATACCTATCATTGCATTCAAATTAATAATTATACAAATCCATTGTAATGACTTAACTTATGAACGAGGTTCACTCCACCCCCTACTGTATATAGCAATGCGTAGTCCATCAGGTTCTTCTTCTATGAAGCTATGATTTATTTACCGGAGTGAAACTTATTAAATAAATATGTAAATAATTACATTTTAACATAAACACTTATCTCATACTTTTTAAAGGTCATTCGACCATTGCGTTTAAAAACGATCGAACGGTTTGGGACAATGCTCTTTATATGCTTTTTATATATTGTATTGTAACACATGTTAGTATAGAACACCTTGAATACCTATCGATTGTGTGCGTATGTACGTTAGAGTGCTACCGTTTTTGTAATAAATAAAAAATAATTCCTAGCAAGTAAAACAATCGGTCCCAAGCTTCAGACCACCGACAATAAAGAAACCTTAGCGTGAGACTACCGGCACTCCGAAGCCGTAATATTTCAATGAAACGCGTCCCACGAGACCGATCGGCGGGCAGAAGTTTCACCTGTCGTGTATCTTTTTTCCACAAAGGTCCGACACGGTGGCAACGGCAGTCGGCTTACACAAGTTTTTCTCGTACCGAAAGGGTTCGTGGAAAATTTATGTTCATGACTTGCAGCAGCCCTTCTCTTCGTTTGTTTCTGCTACGTTTAAGTCGAACCTACATATGCGACCGTGACGAAATAAAAGGAACGGTATATTATATTTTTCCTCGTGGTTATCATTTAATTGATGTTTTCGGTTCATTATAATTATTAATACTATTCCATCCAATAGTGGGAATATTATTTTAATGAGATTATTTTTATTTTTATTTTTGCAATAAAATACTGAGACCATTTTGGATCATAACAATTCGTAGTACGTCATTTACAATGTTTCCAATAATAAGATTTTTAATCGAAAAATATTTTGTGGCGGTCGACAAAAAAAATTATTATAACATTAAAATAACATTAATCTGATGTTTGTCTATAATTCGTTTAGTTCATTAATATTACATTATTTTTATTGGATTATAGTGTATTTTTTAATGAATTACTATTCACTTTAACGCTCTGGCTATTGCTCAAAGCCTAAATAAACATTATATAGATGTGCTATTGAAAATATAATACAATTTCAATTTTCTTTTTGTATCTAAATCAATGAAAAATAATTAAATGCCTTTATTATAAACGTGTGTGTGTGTAAAATATAAGTGAACTTCATTAAAAAAAAGAGTATGTAAATTATTATTGTTTTTTTGAAGAATTATAAGCACAAGATTATTTTATAATCATTAATCTATGCATACATATAAAGACAATGTATACAAAAATAATAATAGTTACATTTTTACTATTTTTTATTTTTTTTTTTCAAAGTGAAAATTACTAAACCCCATCTTATACAGCAAAATATAGTACTAATTCAGGCTTGAGGCAGCATTATGCAGTTACCACTCTCAACGTTGTCAATTCAACAAGGGATAAAAATAGTACTTAATTGGGTATATGTTATCATAAAAAATATCCGTTGGTAACCTAAATTAATAACATCGGCGGAGGTCGGAGTCTGTTTATTTTTTGTGGCGCTTTCAATAATAAAGCTAATAAAAAGGAGGGTGGATTTTTGTTTATTTTTAATTTGAAAGTGACACACGTCATCACATAGAAAAAACTGTTCTATAACGAAACGAGTTAGTTAACACTAGTAAACTTCGTCGTACGTATAGTACCTAACTTTGAATAATTAAATCATCTATATAGTAGCTGACTCATACTAACCGCAACGAAACCAAATTTGAATAATATTGAAAAAAAAACGCTCAGCAAATATGTGCATTGTGCAATGTATATAATACAAAAGTATTTTCACTGAACCAAAAATGTAGTACCTATCCACGAGTCCACAGTAACATTAATCGTGTCTGTCGAAATTCGAAATAGATTGAAATAAATCCAATTCAACCATATTGTAAATTATGTGCAGTTGAAGCGGAAAAAAGTGTCTTACAGAAACAGCCCATCTGGCATTTGCCATTAAACCGTATGGAATAAACCAAGACACAATTTATCTTTTTTTACGTGGAATAGACAATTAGATGACACGTGCCAATATATATATATGTAAATGAATCTTGGCATACCAATTAACATAGCAGGAAATTTAAAATAAATAAATATTAACATCAAATGGTTGACAGTAACTGTAACAGCGGTTTTGACGGGGAAATAATTATCTTCACGTTACTATGAATTCAGTTTTTTGATTTTTCACAAATGAATTTCCGTTCGTAAATTTGTATTTACTTGAAACAATGATGTATTGAAGCATTCATTTTGTTGAGCCAGTCAAACACGAAATAGTATGTAAAATACCTTGCTAATACATATAATATATCCCCGTCTAATGAAATTTTAACACCGGAGTATCGTAATGACCCATAATTTACGGTCGCCAATCGCAGTCGATGATTTCAAAACCTGAGTACTAATTATAAGTTTTATATAATAGTAATGATAAATGAATAATAATAGATCTGAGGAAATAATAATAAAATAAAATCCGCTGTTGTTTGAAAGCTGCAATTTGTGGATTATATTAAATTAAATTTGGCATGGAAAAAACTCAAATGAGTGTACAACTTCTACTTCAGAAAATCAAAACAAAAATAAGATATTGAGTATAATAATATTTAGAATTAATTGGTCAATCTCGGTCGAGTGGTTATTGTGTCCCGTTAGACCACGAAACGGACAATTACCTACTAATTTTAATAAAACTTATAATAATTTACTATTCATATTTATATTGCGGTATGGTCTATATACATTGTAGATGTCATATCGGTCAAAATAATAAATTTTTAATAATTAACCTGAAGTCCAAGAGAATCTACTTGATCATGAGAATATAATCAAAAACGGGATTTATAAATACTTAATATCAAATCCGTCTGCGCCCAATTATAGGTGTAAGCAAAGAGAGCCGAGAAAAGAAAGTTGTACTTCGGTCAGTATGAAAAAAAAAATGATATATTATATAGATATGTATGTCTAAATATAGGTATTTTATTTATAACGTCGACTCTCGAAGCGTATACATTGTGTCAGAAACAATTGTGGTGGCATTTGTTTATTGATGTAGATTTTATTTTAATTGCAATGAATATTCTAAAACAGGTATCCAAGCGTTATAGTGTCGCATGGTCAAGAGAAAAATATTCTATTAATAAATGACAATAACATCTGATAATGTTA
Source organism: Chaitophorus viminalis (assembly GCA_025469195.1). Taxonomy (NCBI): domain Eukaryota; kingdom Metazoa; phylum Arthropoda; class Insecta; order Hemiptera; family Aphididae; genus Chaitophorus; species Chaitophorus viminalis. The sequence goes on from JAIPRK010000068.1 coordinate 60,834, forward strand.
CACAACCTTAAAACCAAACTTGCTTGGAGTGGTTTTTTAAGTTCTCTCCAAAAATATTGAAAACTATGTGTATTTAATGGCCATTTAATTATCATACGTAATCACCATCGTCGATTAAACCTCGGTTGGCAATGTGATATTAAACGACACGGTGTACTCGGTATAGGATACGGAGTTGGAGGTGTAATCAAAAGGCGCACGGCGCACCTTCTCATTGCAACAAAATTCTCTTCTGACGCATTATAGATGGATTTGATTTCCATATTGACCTGATAAATAATTGATTAATTCGTTTCATAAATCCCTATGACCACTGTAATCCAATGTTTGAAAATAAATTGTTTAACTTGAATATATACGTTTACACCCAATATTTTATGATTTATGAATACTTTCATCTTATATGTTACGCATGCTGTTTATATTTATATTTATTAGTACATACAAGTATTGGAGAATTTCTAATAACTATTTTCTAGTCATACTTAAGATTTCTTGATAAATCCCTAGTAGAGTTTTTTTTGTCGTATACAAATGAATTAAAATTTCATGAACCGTTACATTGGCTTAAACCCTTTCTAAGCCTTGACGTAAAGTTGGGTATTTTTCAGTATGATGGACGCTAAACGACCGCTATATTAATCATAGTCATTATTTTTATTTTATATTATTCTTTTTCGGTCTTTTTTTAACAATTAATAATCAGTAATGTAGTCAAAGTTTCGTATGAACAAATTATACTTCAGAGCATCGTGCCTAATAGTAGATATCGTTGTGAAAAAGCATGTTAGTAGAATAATATGTACTGTATAATTGCACGTTAATTATTGATATATTATTAAGATGATTACAATAATTGTATACCACCTCATTTGGTGGTTTATAATAATTAATAATATAATCACGGTGGATCCACTTTGAATAATATATTTATTCATATAAATCGTTTATTCGTTTGTCATTGTTAATGTGTACGATAATGTAATACGAGCCTATTTATTATAAAAATAAAATTTGACTAAAATACTGAAATAACTAACTTTTGAATAAAATCAATTAACGAGGTAAAATATGATATTGAGTAAAAAGTACTATCTCGAATTATTCATCAAAAATGAATTGAAATAATTATAGTAACGTTAAACATTGAATATAAATGTAATATTAAAGAAAAACTAAAATGAGAACCAGATGTGCCTCTGCTGTACAGTATGGGGTGGAGTGCACCTTGTTCATAGGATAGGTCAGTGGATTTTTAAATAATAACAAATATTAAATCGTTTGAGAATAAATCGTTATTTTATGCAACTTTGTAGTAAAAATTTAATTTTTTTTATGAAGATCTGGTAGAAATTTTTTTATAGTTATTTGAATAAAATTTTATGGACAATCTTGTATTAAAATTTTGAACCTTAAGTATAAACAGAAAAAATTTGATGAATTTTCAACTACAAAATAACTTGGAAATTATCGCAATTTCGACATATTTTATAAGAAATTCATGGGATTATAAAAAAAATTTGTGTGAAACGAGCTTCAATTTTTTTTAGTTGCAATAATTATAACTTAATTATAACTTATATTGAACCCTGTATTAAATTGTCAAGAGTTTTTTGGTAGCCCAATTTTTTTTTTATCGGTATTTGAAAAAAAAGCTTAGAAAAATCGAAATTTTAAATTATTTATTAATAGGTTAAAAAAAGGCAAATATTTTTATAAATATTAATAATATATTATAACAAAATATTAATTATTATAGTACAATTTGGTCGAGTTAAATGTTTTATAATTTATGCTCTAATTGACCGATGTCCGATACAAATATTACATTTAATGTTAATCGATTCATATCGATACAACATAAATAGGATTTACGGTTTGCCGATAGTGATATTTTTATCAAAGTTATATAAAAACGACCAATTTTGTACGGCATACGAGCACTTATTCATCGTCTTAGCGGGTTTGCAGAGGTCATCTATTGTTCCATTTGCCTTTCCTTCAGCCCATCGGACCCGCTCCTCAAATATTCCCTTGAAACAGGCGATGTCTTCCCGCCGCCTTTGGCATAAGACTTTTCGGCCATTGGATATGTTACCTGATCTGCACATAAAGTCCACCACATGGCTGGAAATGTAGCACAAGGATTTTGACCCCTGATTAATTTACGTGAAAGGTTACCATGAAAGGATTAGCGAGTGTCTTGTAGGTGATGCTATTGAGGCAGTCGACGCTTGGGGCTCAATTCATTATATATTGACGAAAACGATAATATTTAAGCGACCGCTACACTATCAATAATATAACCTTTATACACTACATGATATATACAGTAGAAATAAGTACCTACATACTTAAATACAATATACAATGTAAACTTATCTTACAAACATATTTTTAGTTTGACACTTTTTGGTTTCTACTAAAAATTAAAATTAAATATTCAATACAACATTTTCGTTATAATAATTCATGCCGGTTCGTAGTTGAATAAATATATTTAATTGTCAGCTTATTTTCTAGCCCCCTACCAGTCTTTCAGATATTTTTGTTAACAAATTTAGACCTAATATTAATCAAATACATATTTTACATGAACCCAACATTAATTTAAAAATAAGACTATATTGTATTTTATGTGTTATGATTTCTTGTACAAAGTATTGTTTTTTGATGAAATATGACTATCCAATATTGATCAAATACTACACTATCCATTCATATTCATTTATATAACGAGTAAACGGTGTTACGGCAGGGAATAATAGAGATAAATTGACTTGTTCGTCGTCCAATCCGTTAAGCATACACTTTTAATGGTTACAGTTTGAATAGTATTCGTTCAGTATTGGGTTTTAATTTTATTGTATAATACGCATCAAAATCAATATAAAAACATTTTCCATTAATGTATTATAGTTGACTATATAAAACAACTATATATGACGCTATTGGTGCTTTATAAAAGCCGGAAAAAACGTTGATTTGGTTTTTCGGTGTTATAAAAAAATGAAAATGGAAAAAAAATACATTTATGAATAAATACTGATTTAAAAAATTAAAATTTAATATACTTACCTCCCGATAAAACTATCGGTACGTTTGATTTTCTATTGGACAAAGCAAAACCGAATTATTTGTTTACAGACTATCAGTAATAATGCTTAACCGAATCACAATTCATAAATTCATAATAGAGAATTGAAACGTAAATAAATTAAAATAGGTATTTAAATAGTATCAATATTTTGATGGCGAAAATTTGACGTAGGAATGTAGAAAACATTCCAAATTTGCCTGTAGGTATCTACCTGAAAATTAATTATAAAATAATCCATAATAATATATTAAATATAAATAATAATAAGAGTATTTGAATTGATGGCAATTAATTAACCACACTCACCATGAACACTCGGCAACCTTTTCAATGTACCTACCTAATGCCTATCTGATAACATGAGCCCACTCGCTCTCGTCCTAAGTTTAAGCCGTAATAACCGGCCATTCCAAAATAATCCCATCGCCGCACATTTGTTGAATAACCCTGCGGGGATTAAATAATAATAATAATAATAATAATAATAATAATAATTAATAAATATTATACTACATAACATATTTGGTACCCGGTCAATTGATGCATTGTTTATCGTGTAAATAATATTATTATAGAACCACTACAATTTGGAGTAGATACCCGTTTAGACAATGCGATAAGCTTATAATTTCAATAATATATAATATTATGTAATATAATAATATATAATATAATTTATTGTTATGAAAACAATTTCAAATAGTTATATAGTTATTTCGAAATTTATAGCTTAAATTGCAGGTCTGCAACATAATTTATTTAGTATTTACCACACAAAATATTATATAGGCTATATTTATAAATCATTTTTAAATACTACTTTTTTTTAAAAAAAATATTAACTATATTACCTATATTTATACTAAGTATATATTATGTACATAGGCGTGCGCAGCTTCCGGTTTCAGGGGCAGCAAGAGATTAATTCGGCCCATTCTTCAAATTTACAATTAAAACCGGCCCATAGTTTTACTTTTTTAATATTGGGTATCAAAATTAAAATTGTATTGGTTATTTGTTTTTTTAGATAAAAAATTGTTCAATAAGCCATACGTTACTAAGTCACTAAACTGAAGGTGTATTCTCTTTTGGCCAATGCTAAAAGTTGCGAGGAAGGAAAAGAAAAAGAAAAAAAAGTAAACCAAACCTAGAACCAAATTGACATCTTATTATTATTTTATAACATACATTTTATACTAAGCTAATCCAAATACATTTTATTTTTTTATCAATATGTAACGATGTATAATGTTAAAACATTTTATAAATATATTACTTTTTTAAAATATTACTTATATTTATATAAGTATATATTTATATATAAATATTATCTTCAAAAAAATTTGAAAAGATCAAACTACCGGCCCCAAATTAGTTTTATAAATATCAATAATTTATTTTATTATAATCTGAGGATCATCTCTAGTTATTTTAAAAATAAATCCGATATTTTAATTTTATTTTTAAAATATTTAATTTTTATATTTTTGCCATAGGGTGGATGGTTTACAGTTTAAGAGATGACATCTTGTACATATATTATATAGAGATCAAGATAAATGTCAGTATGTCACTTCCTTGAGAAATCCCTATTTGGATATAAGAGAGAAAAGAACAAGCCTATCATTGACTAACCATAAAAATTAATTTTAGAGGTAAAAATGAATTAATAGATAAAGAAAATGTAATAAAATATTAGTTTATAAATCAGGTCAGTGGCACGCAGACTATATTGAATGCATGAACTCTACACCAAGGAAGATCCCGGAAATTGTTCGTCATTCTCAGAAAGAGAAACAATTAGGTACTCTGAGGTATATCTACATATAAACTAGCTTGTAGATATGTGTGCATTTGTTTTAATATCGTCGTTGGATATAATCTTTTGTGAATGATTTTTTCAAATAATTTTGCAGTACTGGATGCAGAATAATAATTAATAATATATACGAATATGCTATATACAAACTAGTTTGCTTTTTAAGTCAATATTATGGAAAAACCACAAATAAAACACACACAGTTAAATGTATAAGTCAGCAGGGAAATAATTGTTTTTTTTTTTTTCTCTAGAAAGTCAGTTTGATAATATTTATTGTTCGTCATCAAGTCTTTACCAGGACATTTATTGAGCTTTAATACATTTAACCTTTAAGTCAGATCTTCAATTTAATTTGGTGGTACATGTTTCATAGTAATAGACATTATTATTGTGGAGAATCAAAAAAGTTGAACATTATCTTTTTAGATATATGTTGATTGGAGTAATGCTACCTAGGTAGTGGTGGCTTGAAGCACGTGATTCACAAAAAAATGAATGAGTGGGTGTCCCGTGGTTAAAGAAGGTATAATAAACTCACATAATTATCTAATATTTTTGGGTGCGTGGTGTAAACATTTTACATGCGATTCAAACAAAAACAAAATTCAAGCCGCCACTGATGCTAGGTTGTGGCATAGACATAATATTTGAAAGAAACTCACATACACTGACTTATTACAGATAAGCTTCATCTACATTTGATTTGGTACCTTTATCCGTAAGACCGTAACCCATCAATTTTTTAATAGAACAAAAGTTATTTTGATTTTGGCATGTTTATAGCGGTAGCCGGTAGGTATATTGTGTGTACATCGTGTTAGTGTATATTTAAGTATTTTTTAATTACATTTTTGATGGTGTTTGTTTAATTAAGTTAAAAATATATAATAAGAGAAATTGATAAGAGCAAATTGTACAATTTAATTTGAATTGGACTGCTTATTCTATTTCGTTATTTGTTTTTTGAGAACTTATTTTTATATCTGTACAGTTACTGACGTTAAGAACAAAGAGAAAAATAAAGTAGTCGTTCGTCGACTATTCATCTGATTTAATTTATTAATATTACAATAGGTACTAGGCAGGTATGTAGTTAAAGTTAAGTCCGGGGATATGAACTTCTAGAAAATTAGAAAATGTAAGGGTTTAAGTTTATTGTTTAAAAACTCGACGTTTTATGTAGGTACCTACCAAGTTAATTCTACACATGTATCTATTACTCGTACCATTATAATAGGATTTTGTAACAAAATAACCTTATTTTCTGCAGTGAAAAGAACACGAATATTATACCTAATAACGACCGCACAGTTTCCCACACGTAATAGCGTAATATATTTGTCTACGACTTTAATTTGAATGTAAAGAAATGTACTGGCATTTAAAAACAACTATTAGTTTTTTGCACATGTAAATGATGAGAAAAATCCGGATTCGCCAGTTTGAGAAACCGGGTTTTTAAGTTCGAAATCGGTAATCTGAATTTTATTGAAAATACAGATTTAGAATTCTAAAATCCAAATTACGCATTGAATCCGGATTTTAGATATTAAAATATTGAATAAGTATTCTTTTATAAATTGTTTATAACAAATAACATAATAACTAAGCATTTTTTTTTAAAATAAATTACTATCTTGAACATGTTACTTATAATTCTTAGTAGATACTCAGACACTAAGTATTTAATGATTATAATACAGAAATCCACAATGATAAGCCCAAACCTTGGATTTCAAAACTCAAAAATCTGAAATCCTGATTTGATTCCAATTATTACTTAATATCAGAGGGAAAAAATGCCTGAACAATATTTTAAATACAATTTCATATAGGTAGTATAAAAACCACGGTGTCGCGCCTGACGTACAATTGAGAAAATATTTTGAAACTCCGGAAATATGCATTACCTAGTACCTAGCTCAAGCTGTTGCTTGTTTTTTGTAATAAATATAAACGATCCTAGAAACCTATATTAAAAGTATGCCCTGAAATGAAAAAAAAAAAAAAATTTCCTTGGAAAAAACCGCATTGACTATATATACTAGTTTATACATACCTTTTAAAGTCACATCCATGTACAATTCATATTATATTCTAAGGAGTACAAACAGGATGACGAGTGTTATGCTACAAAACTGAATAATTTAACGCTTGAGATGATGCAGAAACTAATATTTTGAATATCGGGAATTTCGTGAAACTTTATTAAAAACAAATATTAATTATTGAAATACAGTTAAATACTCTGTTTAAACTCCATCAAATTTAGGATTGATATTGGGCTTCATTCCATTGATTTATGGGAAGAATTCTACATTTTATATAATACATATATTGATTGAAACGAAAAATGTCTATGGAAAAGTCTTAGGAAGAATTATTAAAATGTACGATATTGTACTTAGTTTTCATCAAATCACAAATCACACATCAATATAGAAGTACAAAGGTTTGGTATTTTCATTTTAATATTCAGTGGGTTGCCATGGTCTTATTATTTTCTGTTTCGTATTAGTAATCAATTAAGATATACATAATATGTAAAACATGCACATTTTTCACTTCCATGAACTGCCATGAAGGAGTAAGGAAAACTATAGTAGTAGTGAATCAGTAAGAACACTAATATTATATTATGAAATAATAGAAAACTAAAACAATAAGATAAAAATGTAACATAAATCATCTAATTGTACTTAAAACATTTATTCCTTTGGTAAAACTGAATGACTAAATAATAAAGATAATAATAGTAATAGGTAATGTATATATAAGAAATACCATCGCATTAATAAAAATTACATTTTGAAGTATAAAATACACACGCACGCACACACATCCACATAATTATGAAGACAATTTGTATTATCAATACTGATATTACAAAAAAAAATTGAATATGAGTACAAAAATTATATGTTAAGTTGACAACTAATTTCATTTGATACAATAATGCAATAATGAATATTGAATTAATTAATATGTGATGACACTGATGAATTATGAGAATAATAATACAATAGATTCAACTTGAGTCATGAATAATAAAAAAGATAAAAGTATACTAATCTCATAATATGAAACAATAACATAATAATAAAAATAAAAATAAAAAAGCAATAACCATTTAATTTGCAGAGCAAAAATAGTGTTTTAAGATTATAAATATTTATAAATTTTTTTTATCAAAATGGTAACTGTATTTTAATTGATATAAGTGTTTTATAAATAGGTTGTTTTGAGCAACTCTAATACTTATATCAATATTATTATTAAAAATATTAAATATGTAAAAATATGCTTGAAAAGTTACTAAGTACAAAAGATAAAAAGAGTAGTCTACTGAATCAGATATAAATATTCCTAATAGATGAAAGCTATAAAATATATATATATACTTGTACTACCAAGTTTACAAAATATTCAATAATATAATAAGAAAATACTTTACCATACATGATACACATAAAATACATAACATTAAAAATATAAATAATTTAAAACAATATTATAAATGTGGATTAGATTAACTATTTTTTTTTTTTTTTTGTAACAACATTAAAATACAATATAGTTATAAATATTGCACCAAATTTGTTTACAGTATAGACGGAGTCTAATGTTATTCCCATTATTAATAAAATTAACTGATTTTCAATCTAATACAGATTAATTATTGAGATATTAATATATTAAAAATACATATCTTATCTTTTTTTGCAATCTGCTAAAATAATTACTTTAAATATTTTATACATGTACTTACGTTGTATTAAATCAATCTCATTACTCAATAAAAATAACAGTAAGAATGAAATATTTTTTCATTAGTCACCACATTTTTTTTTTTAAAAAAAAAGAAAATTTCTATTGTTTACTGTATTTATATAGGTTCTTTCATGGGGGGTTTCTTTGGAGGAGGTGTGGGCGGCCTGATGTCTTCTTGAGAACTAACCAATGGTAATGACTAAACATACAAATAATAAAAAATTTTCATTAATGCATATTTTTATACATATTATATTGTATATTTAATAAAATAAGACTACTAACAATGCTGTTTACAATGACAGGACTAGAATAATCCGAAAGACCTATACTGTCCTTATCTGAGAGATTTGAATAATCTGACTCCCTGGTTTTTGCTGGTAAAGGTGGAGGCGTGTCATCATCACTTGCTGTTGAATCTGTTGCCACTATAATGATAAAAAGATACAATTTAGTGAATTTTATATTAAATTCTTAAGTAATTAATAAAATAAATTTATATCTGCCCACCCAAAGAATCTCTATTAAGACTGTTCATGGATGATAACTTTGAAAACTGATATTGACCACTATTAGGTCGACTTAATCGTCTCTCTTTTTCCACTTCTGAACGTAGTGGCCTTTTAGGTGTCAACTATATTTATATGGAAAAAAGTTATTTATTTATTTTTACAATGGAATATTAACATTTAATTTAAAATATTACCTCTTGCCGTAACTCAATAACAGGTGTTGGAGAAGAAAACACACTTAGGTTATTGTTCATAGAATTTAAGGAAATTGTATCTGCATCAGACATGGTATACCATTGGCTATTGCTAGAATTATTAGAAATACTTGAATCTCTATCAATTGGTGTAGATTGGATTTTTGATACAGTCCTATTACGTCTTTTTTTTTCTTTTTTGTCTTTCCTAGTAAGTGCTCCAATAGTACCAAATTTATTTGATCCGGATACTAGTACAGGCCCAGCAAAAATTGCTAGACTTGAAGACAAAGAAGTGGTGGCCATAAGAGTTGACTTACCATTTTGTCCTCTAAAAATTAAACTGTAAATTAGTTAGTTTAGTCTTTCTAATCTGATATAAATTACTTACTCAGAGGATCCAATACTTGAACCTGAATATCTTTTTTCATTAAAACGACTTCCTACAGTTGTATGTCTTCTCATTTTCATAGTATCAAATTTAATATCACATGTCTAAAACGAATAACAATTAATATAAATTCAAAATCATATTATTATTATGTTTTATATTCTTATTTAACCTTTTTGCCATAATTTTCTTCAATGTGTAACTTCATTTTTTCAAAACAGTCTTCAAATCGTAATTGTAAAGGAGTTAAAGAAGGTGGGGCTCGTGCACTGTGCACTTTCACGCCAATATCTAATAATGGTATTTGAGAAGCCACTAAATCTTTAAGCATTTCAATAAGTTGCTCATCTTCTTGGTGATTCACTGAATATTCAGAAGTGAAAAATGCTTTTTCATACTTAGTTACTCCACCCATTACAGCAGCATCTAATATGCCATTTAATTTCATGGTCAAAGGATTTAATGGCAGTGTAGAGTCATTTTGATGTGCTATTATCAATTCTCTAAGATACCTTTAATAAAATATAATTAGTTGGATACTATTTCAGCAGTACATAATACAAATAGTATTTATTACTTATTTGTTTCCTCCATAGTCTCAATAGCATTTTTAAGAGGACTTATTTCATATGTATCAGAATGTTTGACTGGAAACCATCGTAAGATACCTGGTAATGAGTATGTAGTATCCAACACTGTACGTTCAATCCATAGATTAGCAAATTCATTATCATCATTTGAATTTACTTTTGGGTCAGTTCGATAAAATGGTCTTGAGAACTTAAATCTTTTTACATCATTCACTCTAAAATAATCAAAAATAATACAATATATTTTAAATTATTAGTATTAGCATTCTTAGTATACAATTTACCTATAGTGTCTAAGTATTTGTTTGCTGATTGGTTTTCTTAATAAATGTTCTTTTCGGTCATCCATTACTGGTTCTACATTATTAATTTGAATATCTGCATTATATTAAATAACTTAAGGAAATTTATCAAAGTATGCTCTATATTCATAAAACATATTATTTTCATTATTTAAACCTATTATTCCTATGACTAATGATATAGGTAACAATATAATGAATTTAATATTAAACATAATGAATAATGATATTAATAATAGCAGTTTTAACAAAAATAAGTCATTTTTTAAAAGGATACATTGATTAAAAGATTCAGTAATTTCTGCTCCAGGTTTTGATAATTTTTGCATTAAAGTTGCATTTGGGAATTGATTCAGAGTCCGGTTTGAGAAATCGCTTAAACGCTCATATTCTTTACCTCTGTATATAAAGACTTTATTTTGCAAAAATGATGGGAAGCCTTTGCCATAATATGCAACTCTGAAATACTCAGGTTCGGGTCTAAGCTGTTTTATTATGTTATCATAAAAGTTTGACATGCGTTGTAATAATGAACTAAGTTGCATGTAATCATATGTTTCACTTTCACATTGCCTCACAAGCTCTTTACACATACTCACAGCACACTCCCACATCTAAAATTAATAGGTATAAATTAGTTTCTAAACAACTATAAAAATTATACAGATTTTTATACCTTTCCTTTGTCAAAATAATCGATAATATCATGATATAAAGCCTCTTTTAACTGTCTATGAGTACCACAAATAGGATACCTCAATGGTGACCGTAATAAAGGTGGCAATGGATCATTTGACCATGACAGTAATTCACTGTGTAATCTAAGAGTGTATGCAGCTTCAGCAAAGTCATCACATTCTAAATGCAGGGAACAAAGCTTATTCACATATCTGATATACATTTCTTGTCGTTTTATGTCCATGTAAAAATTCTGCACAAAAAAAAAAAAAATGTCATCAACATTTTGTCAATGCAAACTAAATTTATAAATATTTTACCAATAAGTTAACAGTACAGTTCATTCTATTTTCTTTGTTTTCATCATTTATGACTGTTCGGTATTCAAGTAAGCGCTCCAGAAGACCAGTGACTATTTTAACAAAACGAATACCCTGAAATGTTATCATATTTTTACTTTAGAACTTCAAAAATGTATTATGTCTATAATAATCAATGAAATTAAGTCTAAAAAAATCAACAGTAATATTGAGAACTTAAATAAAATTAAAAATATAATAAATTAACATTTTATAGGAAATAGCTAGGATAATATTTAAATTGTTTTTAATAGTATATTTGTATAGTGAATACCATTGTTTATCACTTTTATGCTGATTATTTTTCATTTTAGTTGACTCTAATTGTATGTCATTTAAATTATGTTTAATGTTCATCTTATTTTATTTTAATTAATACTATTTCAATCTTGTTTAACTTATATTTATATCCTAATTATGTTATTATTAACACAATATAATGATTGTTGTTGCTTGATGAAAAATTATTATTCATGTTTATAATTTCCTTCAAATATAAATATAACATAACTATTTACCAAACAAATAATTTATACAGATATTTAATCATTAACTAGTTAAATATTATCAGATGAAGAATAATAGTAGAAAATGTGAATTGAGAATCATGTTTATTTATTTTCATAAACACTTTTACACACACAGTGACATATTTATGAGTTGTAGGGAGACTAAACCCTTCTCCCTACCCATCAAGTGCAAAAAATAAAAATTATATTATAATATACATTAATTATTTTATTGTAACACTCTTAACTTAAAGTAAAAATATTATTATTTAATAAAAGTTATAATTGTTGTATAATGTTTACTATGAAATTTATGTTCTTATAAATGCAAATTAAAAATCCATTATATAGGTAATAGGTAACTATTTTACTGCAAACCTGTAAACTATTTAACGAGATGAATAAAATAATATTTATAACAACTAATGTTTGGGTAACCTGCCAAGAGTTTGCCCTCACTTAAAATCTTATGAAATCTCTGGAATAAAATAGTTATTACATTTTAAATATTTCATATTGTTAATGAAATATGTATATTAATGAAAAAATTAATATGAAAAAAAAATTAAAATTAAATTTTTACATCTTCTTTCAAACCACAGATTTAGTATCTTTATTTATATCTTTATTTCTAATAAAGAAAAATACCCTGCTTAAAAATAGTATTTGCTTTACTTTTATGAATTTAATGTTAAAATTACTTGTTCTCTCATTGTAGAATGATTTTCACATTGCATTAACATAATGGATTTGAAAAGTTCTTTGAACTGTTCATCACCTTTACCACCTTCCACTAAGTGATCAAGCTTAGCAATCATTTCATTTTCAAACTGTCAAATACCAAACATAAAATTTCATATAACAATATTTACTTAAGAGAATTTCAGATAAGGATAAGAATTAAATTGTATACGACAGACTTACATCATTGAATTTGGCTTTAATGTTACTCGAATCTCGTTTATTTGAGTGGCCATCAGAACATGAATAAAATTCACATTGCATCATATCAAAGAATATGGGTATAGTGGCTTTGCGTAGTTCAATTTCTGGTGTTAATGTCATTTCTAGAAAAGATCCTATCAGACTAGGTACAAAATGTACTTTGTATTGTCCTTTAAAATAATGAAAATTCAATAATAAGTTAAAATTTAGAATTATATTTGTTGACAGTTTAAATTTATATACAACACTTACCTAAGTTAAACCACATGCTACGAATCTCAAATCCTGTTTCCCTACGCATATCTTTATACCGACTGATGATACGCCAACGTTTGTTGGATGAGAACTGTTCTAGCTGAAGTGATGGTTGTGTCAAGAAGGTAATAGCACAATGGAAGAAATTATTCCAAGCTTGTTGTTCAAAATCAATTAAAAAATAGTCACGAATAGTGTGCGAAAAGTATCTCAAAGACTTCAGTATCACACTTTGAACAATAATAAATACATTATTCAGATATATGTTGAAAAAACAGTGGTAATTTGATAATGTGATAATGATTTCATACCTGTTTTGAAGCATTATCATTTCACACCAGTCCCTGGGAAATACTGGACGAGATATAAGATCTTTAAAAACTAGTAGTATTTCCATTAGAAAATCTAATAAATCAATTTTGGTCGGAAAGTGTTTGATGTAAATGTCAAAATGTTCAGCAGTCATCTGACGTAATGTTGAAATCATAATGGACACAAGATAGCCCTTTAAAGATAAACACAAAATCATTTTTTATTAATGTCAATTGTATTATATTGATAAACCATAATAATGATCTCTTACTAGAAGATGTCCTTCACGGTCCATAGCTATGGTAGTTTGGATCACTGTACGCATGATAGTGAGCATAATTTCAGTTACATCGCGGAATGTTGATCCTGAATCGGCTGCATATAACAAATCCATAATGTCGCCTAACAATTTTACACACATTTCAACCTGAAATGGAGTTGTAAGACAAAAAAATTTGAAAATGATGAAATACTTTCATAAAGTAGAAATTAGTGTAATAAACAAAATGTTAAATCCATAAAAAATATAAATAAAAATTTCACAAAATCAGAAGAATGCAAAAATTTAATTTATCAAAAAATAAAAAAAGGGTAAGAAGCTTGATGATTTTCCAATGATGATCTTTTTTGGTCTGTAACAATTGGTTTATTTGTTCAATGCTCTAAAAATGTATACATTCTAATGAATAGATTATCAATTGTATTCTACATTTTTCTATGAGTTCAAATAGTACTTGCTTTGTCGAAATTGTACTTTGTTTGAGATGATTTATTTATTTTTAATTGGTTTAACATTAAGATTCTTGTCCTACTGACCCATGTATATCTAATATCTCTACTTCTTACTTAATTTATTTCCTAAGACATTTTATAATATTATTTACTCTTTAAGTAAATCTATGAAATTAATGTGAATAAGACAAAAATAATTTTAAACATAGTTTTTTTGAAAATTTTCATCTCTTATACATTTTATTAATATTATTTTTTAATTTATATCTCCTTTTGGGAAGCTACACTCTGGATTAAAAAATAAATACTAAAACATTTTGAACAATAGACTAGAAATGGAAAGTACTATACAATGAAAATATTAAAAATATATTATTCTCTAAATATTTTTTGAATACAATAATTATATTCTTAATTAATGCAGTGATTTAAAAATAATTTATAATTTCTTTATCTATACTGTAATATAATTCTCTATTATTACATTTCAAAGTAAAGAACTATTTTTCAAGTATTAACATACATAATTATAATAATAAATTAACATACTTGATCACTCATGTCAGGAGAGTCGAGTAACTTGCGGCCATTTTCTCCCAGCACTTTAGCAATTTTTGCAACCGATTTTGTTTTGTTTCGAAACTCGATACTAGTTTTTGCCTGGATAAACACCACTAAACATCACCTAACGAAGATTTTTTTTTTTTTTTTCTTTATACTTCATATAGGTAAAAAATTAAAATTTTAAATAATTTATTCTTTAAATATATAAAAAGAAGCTGATGTTTCAGTAATGATGAATATTGTTATTAAAAACGACACGCGACATGAATAATAATGTTAAATTTATAATAAAAATGAATTACAGTTTGGGTTGTTATTGAAATTGTTTATCTCAAAGAATAAAATTACTTAGAAGATTTAATAGTTTATATTCTAAACAGAATGAAAAATGTATTGATTTCACAATGATGTGTGTATTTTTTTTCTTCTTATGTCTGACAACACTATTTGGAGCAATAAAAATGCTTTAATTTTCTTACATAGCAACTTTCCTGAACAAAAAATGAATCTAGTTGGTGCTTTGACATGTCAAAAATTAAAAATTTACTAATGGTTATTCAAAGCTTTAGGAAAAATCCTGAAAAATGATGGAAAAACAGGCAATTTTACGCAAAACAACTTATTAACAAAATAAATTTTTTTATTTTATGCTAACTCAAAAACAAAAAACCACAAAAACTTGCTCTGCTGTGTAGTAGGGGGTGGAGTGGACTTCGTTCATAGGATAGGTCATTACAATGGATTTGTTAAATTTGAATGCAATGCTAGGTATCATTATATACGAATAACGATTCTGAACGGAAATGATATTTTGGTCTAGAATAGGTATATTGTATAATATATTATTATGTTATATTTAAATTAAAATGTTATGTAAATATTTGCATTTCAAACACTTATAAAAAAAATTGTGCCTATTATTTTCAAAAATTTTTGAATGACAATAAGAACACTTGTGTGGATTCTTCTATTAAATTTGCTAGTATTTTGTACAAGCCAAATTTTTTTTAATAACGATTATAAAAAGTAAATATAATAATTCAAATATATCAAAAGCCTATAAGTTGCTTAAAAATCAGTAAAATATTATGAAAAAAATATGACATAAAGAAAATGCCAATCTTAACAACTGGTAAAAATTTCGAGTTTTAGCAACTATCTACATTCACTTTCCTTTCAGAAAAGTTGCTGTTTAAGAAAATCGAAGCATTTTTACTACCAAAAAGGTGTCGTCAGACACAAAAAAAAAAAGAAAACACATCATTGTAAAACCAATAGATTCCATCACGTCATTCAGAATCTAAAATTGACTATCCAAAAAATCTTTTAACTTTAATACAAGGTTTATCATAAGTTGTTTTAATTGCAATTATAAAAAATCGAAAATCATTATTCACAATATTTTTTTTTAAGCGTCTTAAGGTCAAATTTTAATAAAATATGTTAAAATTGCTAAAACAAATTTTACCAGTTTTTTACCAAATTTTTACATTTCCGTTCAGAATTGTTTTTCGTATACAATGATACCTATCCAGAGCAAGACCTCATCAAGTTTTTTTTAGTGATGGAGTGTAACAATGATGTGTTTTTTTTTTTTGTGTCTGACGACACCTTTTTGGTAGTAAAAATGCTTCGATTTTCTTAAACAGCAATTTTTCTGAAAGGAAAGTGAATTTAGATGGTATTTGGGCGAGTCAAAACTCAAACTTTTTCGATAAATTTAAATGCATTGAAAAAAACTATATAAAAATTACAAAAAAACGGGAAATTTTACGCAAAATCACGTTTTGACAAACTCTTTTTTTTTAAAAATGCTCTAACTCAAAAACGAAAAACCGTAAACACTTGAAATTTTCACCAAATCTTTATATTGGCTTTTTTTATACATGGTTAAGTTTTCAAAGTATTTTGACCTGTTTTGACTTATTTATAGACAATTTAAATTTTCGATTTTTGTAAGTTTTTTTTTTTAAAAATATCTATAAAATTTATTTGGCTGTCCAAAAAATTTTGAAAATTTAATACAATGTTTATTATAAGTTATACTTATCGTAACTAAAAAATATCAAAGATAGTTCAAATTACATTTTTTTTATAAGCCCATAAAGTTCAAATTTGTATAAAATGTGTCAAAATCATGCTAATTTGCAAGTTATTTTGTAGATAAAAATTCATAAAATTTATTCTGTTTATACTTAAGGATCAAAATTTTAACACTAGGTGATCCATAAGCTACCCTTCAAAAATCTATAAAAAAAATTTCTACCGGACTTAAAGGAAAAACTTTTATAACAATTTGAAATTTTAATTTTTACAAAATTGCATAAAATAGTGATTTTTCCTCAAATGATTTTAAATATTTGTTATAATTCAAAAAATATAAGTCGCAGAAACTTGAAATTTTCACCAGCTGTTAAAATTGGTATTTCCTTTATGTCATATATTTTTCAAAATATTATAATGATTTTTAAGCTATTTATAGGCATTTGAAATATTCAAATTTTTTAGATTTTTTTTTATAACCGTTGCTAAAAAAAAAATTGACAAATACAAAATACTTGAAAATTTAATAGAAGATTACATAGAAGTAATTCTTATTGTCATTCAAAAATTATTGAAATCCATAGGCACAATTTTTTTTTATAAGCGTTCTAACAGCGAATATTGACATAAAATTACATGTAAAATATAAAATAATGTATAATATTCTAGACTGACAAATGATATTGGTTTTTGAAATTTGCTTGAACTCAAAAACCAAATAAAGCAACTTGAAATTTTTAACAAATGTTTATATTGACGTTATCTATAGGTGGTTAAGATTTTAAAGTATTTTGACATATTTTGACTTATTTGTAGACAATTAAAATTATCGATTTTTGTAAGTTTATTTTTTTTTTTTGAAGTATCTATAAAATTTATTTGGCTATTGAAAAACTCTTGAAAATTTAATACAATGTTTATGATAAGTTATACTTATCGTAACTAGAAAATATTGTAGATTGTATTACTCAAATTTTTTTTATAAGCCCATAAATTTCTAATTTGTATAAAATAAGTTAAAATCGCGATGGTTTGCAAATTATTTAGTAGTTGAAAATTCATAAAAAATATTCTGCTTATACTTAAGGTTCAAAATGTTAAGACTAGGTTGTCCATAATTTAATCATCAAAAATATATAAAAAAAATTCTACCGGACTTAAAGGAAAAAATTTTATGACTCTTTGAAATTTAAATTTTTATGAAATTGCATACTATTGCATTATATTTCAATTTAAATATAAAATACTATATTATTATACACCCACTTTAGACCAACATATTAACTCCATTCAGAATCGTTATTCGTATACAATGATATCTATCATTGCATTTAAATTTAACAAATCTATTGTAATAATGACCTATCCTATAAAAACGAGGTGTACTCTACCCCCAACTGTACAGCAGAGCGAGGCCCATCCGGTTCTTTTTTAGAATTGTATGTATTAGAGTACAGAACGAATAGAGGATGGTATTAAATACTGCATTTTTATTATTATAACTATAAAGGCTCATTGTACTATTCAAGTTAATTATTTTTTAAAAATATAATTAACTGCACTATTAAAGTAGAAATAAACTATTAGATAAGACAGATTTGTTTTATTATAAATATATCATTAGGTATATAGATGTCTACAGTAAATAAATGGTGAATAAGATGAAAAAGCAACAGTATTAATAGCAAAAAAAAAATAATAATAATAAGAATAAAAACAATATATAAAATAATTGATAGAAACACTTATCTCCAAAGGATATCAAATGAAAATATTCAAATTATTTGATAATAATTTTTGATTGAATAACATCATTAATTTTATAGTATTTTATATAATAAAATCAATATTAACATGAATATGATTTTGTCTAACTGTATAAGACCAAATAATAAAATGAACAAAATCTCTAAGCAATGTCTTTATAAATAATTTTTCTTCAACAATATATCTTAAATAAACATTTTAAATGCAGTTAATTTTATTAAGTGCTTTCTATAAAAGAATTCACTTATTTTTAATTATTATAAATTATTAAATGTAATCAAAAATTAATACCAAAATTACCTATACATATAAATTGTAAAAAAAAAAATCGTTCAGATTTATTAGTGTGTTAATGAAAACCAATCCAGTTATTACTGTTATAGCAATGTTAGTAATAAATAAGTATTTGTTTTTTATTAAATTTTAATACATCCCAAATTTAACATGCATTATTTTACATTTGTTTTTTTTTTCAACAGGTAAAAGTTTAATAATTGGCATTCAGATATTTTTTTATATTAAATAAAATAATATCATTGAAAACCAGTTATAAATTTTTTGCAAAGCAAGAACTAATACATAATGTATTATTAAAATTTTTAGAATTTTAAATTAAAATATAAAATAAATAGTAAATAAATGCTTTTATATGGATGAAAATGTAATAGTAGATACAAAAATAACCCAATTAATACAAAACATATTTTAAAAAGCATTATATACTATAAATAATAATATAAAGACATAAAAATTAAGCACAAGTTAGTAAAAAATATTTTCTCAGTAATATAGGTGATAAGATAAGAATTATTTCCCAGCAGCAAAGTAAATTATCCAATTAATTATAAATATAAGAATTTTAAAACGTATATTTAAAGAGTAAAAAATAAGTAATGATTCTATTAATGAATACAGTTAAAAAAATTAATGAGTTATTTTAAACAATATTTTTAACATAGATGAATTATAATCTGATAAAAGCACACAAAACGAATAAAAATTGCCAATGTGCTGTGAGTGGTAGACCAACAAGTAACCACAAGGTAAACTCTCATAATACTGAAAATATGTTAAAATATTTATACAATTATATTAAGTTAACACACATTTAGTTGCACACAATTCATTCCAATTTTGAATCCATACACATAAAAACGATTACGTTTTGGTTAGAACAAAAATATTCATAAACATGAAGCATCTAGAAAATTTGAAAAAATTGTATACTTTTTGTGTACATAAAATAAAAATATTAAAAATTGTTTAGATACTTCAAGAATGAAAATGTATTGTAGGTTAAAATTCACTGTGCCATATATTATGTTTAAAACACAAGCATGCAAGTTGCATGACACAAGATGCAACAAAATATAAGCAAATATTTTCAAACCACTGAATATGCAACACAGATAAAAAAATCAATTAGAAATTAAGAAAATTAAACTTTGATTAGAAATATACTTGCAAACATTTTTAAATATGAAATACGATAAACACAGTTTTACATTAAAGTACATACCTCTTCAGATGATTCTAGAAGTTCTTTAATTTTAGCAAGTATTGATGGAAGTAGTATAGACCGACAATCTGCACTTAAAAAGAGTTGACTATGAACTATATCACTCATGGTAACTAATTTTTGTTTCACTAGTCTTGATGGAGGCAAATTCCCTATAAGTTCTACTAGTAACAAACTTAAACACAGAAATATTAATAAAGTATAAAACATTTTTAAAATACCAGGACTTTGCATGCACTTAAAATTGTTAAAACATGAGTATACTTACAACTATACACAACATCATATTTTTACACTTAAAAATTAAATTGAATGATTTAAAATTCTTCTTATTTTGTTTATTCTTAATTTTAATGAAATAAAATAAATGTATTGACATTGTCTCTTATAAATGTTTAAAATATAAGAACAATTATACTGCAGTATCTTATGTATTTATGTAAAGAAAATATCTTAACATTTTTAAAAATTTAAATTAAATTAAAGATCACGACAGAAATTTGCCTTTAGTCAACTTTCAAATATGTTGTATAAATATATTTGTAGATGCATCAAGTCCTGGAAACTAGACACTACTAAGAACAAAATATACCTTAATTGGGTACTACTAAAGACTGTCATTATATCAGGAATAGAATGTGGCAAATATTTAAGACATGCTCCTTGTAAAAATAAAGTTGTATCTGAATTACTACACATTAAATTTGATACTAATTTCAACATTTCATACATTGACGTTTCAAAAGTTTGTTGTCCTTTGCCTTCATACAACCTATAAACAAATAATATACATAAATAAAAACCTTATCAACTAATTCATAGTTGTATAAAAACCTTGAAGATACTTACTGAGAAAATAAAAACCGAGATCTGGCAATAAATTTCATGATATATTTGAATGATTTCATAATATTTAAAAGAAGATCTTTGCTGGTATGATCTAAATCACTTAAATAGCTTTTTAAAACTACTATTAATTTACTAAAAAATAAGATATAATACATTATTTAACACAACAGATATTAATTTAAATATATTTTAATTTACTTATAGGCAAGTGTAGCGGAAAAACTTTCTTTAATGTATAAATCTAGAACTGGCTGGAAATGCTGATATTTTCTATCAGAAACTAATCCAATAATGTACAGCTAAATCAATACATAAATATTTTTTTTGGTAATTATAAAAAAAAAATGGTACTAAAAAATATGAACTAACCAAACAATCAAACACCATATTATCAAAGAGATCAGAATCTGAATTATGCATAAGAATATTGAATAATGCATCCAAAACATCTTGTAAAAACTTAACCACTTCTTCACCATCTACTTTCATTAAAGCAGATAAACTTTCACGTAGCTTATCAGGATGACTTGTCCAATTCAACAAACCCAAGAGATCAACTGAAAATGTAAAATAAAAAAAGGGGCCTATAAACAATGTCTTAATCAAATAAGTTTATTTATTTTTTATTAACATTACAAAGAGTACTTGAAAAATTATTAAAATTAAAATTTTATGAATATCACAAAAATTAAAAAATCAGATCTTATTGTAATATAATTTAAGATAATTGGATATTTCAAAGTAGAATAACATTGTTTTTTTTCCTGTTGTTTTGAAAACTACAAAGGAATTGTAAAATTAACCTTTTTTAATAATAATCTTAAATAACACTTAAAACATATCAATATAAAGTGAATGTAAAAACTTTAACCTTATTAATTTTTGAAATTTTTACTTACCATTTTGGGTTAATTTTGTCGAACAAATGTTTGATTGTATCATAAATATATCTTTATTAGTTAAGGATAGACCCGGTACTGAAATACGATTGTTAGTTTCTGTAAGTTCACTTTTTCTAGAAGCAAGGCCTAAATATGCTATGTCCATGGAATCAAATTTTTTATGATCAATCTATATAATAAGAAGCCATATTTAATATTAAATATTTTATCTATGAAAAACAAACATTACACAAAATAATTTACTTTATAAACTAAGAGTTCATGTAATGTATCCCTTAAAGTAGTTCCATTATCTTGCATTAATTTAACAAATGATAATGCAAATGGCTTTTCATTTTTATCCTTGGTTTCATTTGATGATCTATGTTTGAATATGAATTTTAAGTGACTACCTTTAAAGTCCTCAATAGGTATGGCTAATTTTACAACTTCATACCAACGAGGTTTATCTTCATGATAATATACAACAGAGTTAAATTCAGAAAGAGGTTCTGAGTTGCCTCCCAACATAATTACACCCTGAAATAAATGTAAAATTATGATTACTGTATTATTTATAAAAAATAACACAAAAAACACAACCTACTTGTAATTTAACCCCCTTTTCATTACATGCTGTAACTGTAACTTGAATATTTTTATCTGATGACATACTTCCTTTTGAAAACTCACCATTAACCAATGTCAGGTATAAATTATTTCTTACATCACCTGGTAATATTACTTCTGGAAATCCCATTTTTCTTACTAAAGCAACATTACATAGTACTAAATGAGGGTATTCCTCACGCACCTATCAAATATAAATACTATTTAGTTTACATGAATTTTATTGAATAAATAATCCATAAATATGGACAAAAAGTTTAATTTAAGTAATACATTTATATTACAGTTATATTTTAAAATTATAAAATAGTAGGCTATTTTATAAATGTGTCTATTAATAAATTTATTGTAGCTATAATGCTACTTTTTTCTATATTACGAGTGGGTGAAAATATATTTTACCCCTCCCCCCCCCCTTATAAGAAAGGCCCAGGACACCACTATATAGGAAAGTTCAATTAACTAAATCACACAACATGATAAGATATGAAAAAGAGTTGTTGCAATTGACATATTTATAAAGTAAAATCACTTCAATCACTGCATGATATATGTAAAGATTTTTTAATGTATTTTTTAGTGGAAAAACTTATTATACTATAAATTGATGACCTCAGCACCGGATTGAGACATTTCAGCTCACCAATATTTTAAATTTATACCGACCCTCAGCAAAAAATTGGTCCATAATCCACCATATGTGGAGATTTGAATATTAAATTAAATTATTATTTGATTGAATATTAAAGAGGAGGTTAAAATTATTTTGGCTACTGGCCCAAATTATACACAGCCCACCAAGATTTTATCAATAGTTCACCGATTCAATACAGATCTGGATGACACCAATTACTTTTTTCACGCATCTCTGAATATAATAAGTATAGAAGAAATGTTTTGAAAATTAATATTATGACTTTAATACTTGTTTAATATCTCCATGAAGCAACTTAAAACTGATTGATAGCCCTTGACCCTTGTGATCTTTAGGAGAATAATCTTTGAAGTTCAAATATCTTTTCAAAGTATTTTCAATGTTATCTTTTTCACATCTAAATAAAAATAATAATAATTATTAATACAATTTATAATTTTACATTAAATAATATCCTTACGGTAAAAAAGGCATAAAATGATGTTTGTCTTCATCGCTTTCCAATTTTTGTGTAAAATATAAAGTCAGATCCATAGCAGCAACACCCCATGGTCTACGGATTTGAGTAGTTGCCCCACTCTTTTTATTGTTACTATCACTATCCATACCACCAATTCTTATTATATAACACACTAAATATACTTTTTCCCGAGCTAAATCTCTAGTTCCTAAGTCCTAGGAGTAAGAAACAATGAAAAATTGAAAGAGATTATTTAAAAACATTAAAAATATTACTGTAAACAGTGCTCTGAAATTATGAAAAATATCAGTCTGAGACCATCCTTGGTCCATTTTACTAGGTGCCCATCGCACTACAAAATTTTCAGAGAACGATTTACCACTCTTTACATCATACAATGTAAATAGTAGTTCAGCATCATCCATTATTTTACAAATAAAATTATGTACAGATAAATATACAGTGTAGTTATACAAATAGTTGATTTGTTTAATTGACTTATACATTCCAGCAGCCTATAAAGAAAAATATTTATTAACACTAAAAATCAACTACCAAATTAATAGAAATATTACATGAGAATTTTGGATGCGCTCAGTGGCAGTTTCATGATGTTTGTAAAGCTGAATAGTTGGTGTATGTAATGGATTTAAAATATTACCCTGTTCATCCCTTACCACCATATCCAGTAACAGTAATCTAAATAAATATACAAACTAATGAGTAATATTATTATAATAGTAACACTAATTTGAATTACTAATGACACAAGATTTATGTTATATTAAGTCATTGTATAATAAATGACATCATAGACGAGTCATTTATTGCATAAATATTATTCTACAATTTTGTTTTGAACTTTAAAAAACATATAAATGGTTTCTTAATTTCAAATTAAAATACTTGTTTCCAACATCTATAGTAGACGTTGCCAGTCTTTGTATTTCTTTTAATTCATCTACCGGAAGTGTGCCAGATAAAATTTTACTTCTAAAATTCATTAATTCGTATATTTTATTTTCCACATTTTTAAAATTTGAGTTGTGAGACTAAAAAAAGTACATATAATTAACATATTATTTGAATGTAAACCAAAAATGATTACTATATATAGTTGTTTCCATATAGCACCCCATTCTCTGATAACACTGGTCAGTTCATGCACAATCTGTGGTTGTTTTAATACTGTTAACTCGGCTGGTCTAAAATATATAAAAAATTGATCACTTATTGTTCATTTAAAAATTTAAATTTAACAAACCCAAATTTTTCAATAACGTTATCCATGATGTGAACAAAATTCTTTGGAAATATTCCGTGTGTTGATTTATTCTTAAATGAAAATCCATAATACCATTCAGAACATTCTTCCAGAACATGGACACATTCACCGGCCAACAGATTGATCCGATGTGGTCCAGTTTGCAGATAGTTATGAATGGCTGAAAACCAAAACAATAGTAACCTAATTCAAGTTATCAACTATTAAATTATATTAATAAACAAAGTGGAACATGCAACTAATATTGGATACTATATAATATAAAACAATATGGCTTGTTCCCCTTTTTACAGTCCTGGTGTTGTTTTAAAACATTCAATTAGAACTATTGGATCTCATTGAAATTTGCTAACAAGCTCATCCTGTACCTAGTAATGATGGGAGTAGTTGAATATGTTTTGTGTTAACTAACACACCAAACAAAATTATATACCGTTTTATGAGAGAAAAGAACATAATTATCAATGTGCTTCATAGACGTTAATAACAATATTAACAAAAATATTTAACAATACTACCAGTAAAAATCAATAATAAATACAATAAATACAATTATCTACTAAAAATTGAATTTAAATCTTAAAATCAAGTTATATTATAAAATATACTTAAATAGTTTCCCTACCTAAAGATAAAAAGAAAAATCCAAAAATGTTTTATAGTTCATAATATACTAACTTTACAAGTTCCTACAATGTTCTATCTATCAATTGAACAATTGACTAAAAATATGAATTATGACTATTATAAACACTATTTATTTAATAAATACAATATTTTATTTGACATTGACAAATATAGAAAGATTACCTAGTTTGTTTTTAACTTACCTACAAATAAAAAAGTATTATCTTAATATTATAAAAGACTTAATTTTTGGTCGTTATTTTTTTCAGGTTATTACAGTTCAAACAAAATAATTCAATAACCCAGAAAATAATGTATTAATTAAATAAAATGAACTAGAATTTAAAAGACAATTAAAAATGAACTTAAATATTCTAAATCTCTAAAAGTATTAACATTGACCCAATAATTTACAATACAATAGATAATGAGATTATCAACTGAGAATTAAGTAATGAAAATGAACTACCAACTACCTAAGCTTAATTTATTAATTTAAGTTTGTAAAAGATAATTTAACCAATTAATACATTGAGGATTTATGATGGTCAATATAGAAGTATTATATGTGATGTAACTTCTGAAGTTATACTACAATGTCATGTAAACTATAATCTCCATAAAACCAGTCTATATTAAATAAGAGATACTTCAATAGCCAAGAAAAAACTATTCAATACTAGTTTCACTCATTTCGGGATAAAAATATAGTTTTAACTTTGGTTTAGATAAATTACAAATTAGCAGCAATAACAATTAGTACATAATTCAGACAGGGGTATACAGTAAAATGTTAGACTGAAAATAAAACGACTTACCAATTCCATATCTCTTTTTATCGCTAACATGAGTCCAATTATCGTTAGTCATGTCATTAAGCTATCATTTGTTAAGGCGCTTTGCTGTGTGTGTACGCATGTGAGGATATGAAAACAATTACAAACTAACACTTAAAAAAGGTTTAATATTGAGATGACGTAAAAAAAAAAAACGGGGCGGCACAAAAACAGGAAAAAAATCACTACCAGATCGGTATTACCAGACGAACAAATTGTGTTCCAGGCGACGACGCATAGAAATAATTCGATGGAACTGAATAGATTGGAATACTGGAATAAAAATATTAATACTGAAATCGCCGCGTAAAATCCGGCAATCGAGACCATATAATAATTATTATTTATTATTTTCACTATACCTACTACAGTACTACACTTTTAATCTATTCTAGTACCTACCTATTTATTCATTGTGCGCGTGAAATTGTTTACGTTATCAGCAGCATGACGACGACACGACGTGCCCCACTCCAGGCTCGCCAGTTACCAAAATACTCGGACAAACGTGATAACAATAATTAAAACCACAAAGTAAAACTTCCACACCCAATCCCCACTCCATTAC
Organism: Chaitophorus viminalis; assembly: GCA_025469195.1. NCBI lineage: Eukaryota > Metazoa > Arthropoda > Insecta > Hemiptera > Aphididae > Chaitophorus > Chaitophorus viminalis. Next base: position 87,990 of record JAIPRK010000068.1, read on the forward strand.
TCCAGTGGCTCCGAATCTGTGCATGAACCGATGCGATTGCTTCATATTTCATAATAATTAATAAATATTATTAAATAACAATATAATATATTATTATGTAATACATAATAATAGGTACTAAATATATAAAAATACATAGTAAATACATACATATACAGTGTACAGTATATTTATCCTTGTCCCTTAGGCCTTGGCAGTGGCGTGGTGAAGGTATTATTTTGGAGCAATTGGTCCTTTAAAAATTTTGGGGGTTGGGTGGTCCCCTAATCCCCCTACCACAAAATACAGTGGTGACTAGGTTTACCATATAAAATAGAAATATACTACGTATACTACAAAATAACTTGCAAATTATCGCGTATTTGACATATTTCATACGAATTTGGACTTTATTGGCTTATAAAAAAAATTTAAGTGGGGGAAGGTGGGTGGGTGGGTACCTTGTATACATTTTTTCTCCTCATCAAAATGAGTTCAACACACCACTGGGCCTTGGTACGGAATGATGCAAATCCTTTATAAGCAAAATGAGTTACTATTTAAAGACGCCGTCATTTGGTTAAGGGAAGGGGGTATCCGATATTTTCTGTTGTTTTAATTTTGGTGTATTTTTCCAAAAAACTGTATTTCCTAGGAAAATGTAACATTTTTATCGAATAAATTAATCACTATAATTAATTAAAGTAATAATTTAAGAAACCAAAAAAAGACATTTAGTGATGTCCATACAAAAGTTAGCTTTTTCTGAAGTAAGAATATACTAACCCCGAACCCGATTGAGCTAAGATTAGTCGCAGAATTCCAGAATAATAGGTACTTATGGAGTAGCCTGTATAGCTTGATTTAACTTTAATAGGTTGGATTAAAGATGACTATTAATACCTATACCTATACTAATTGAATTAACTAAATAATTAACATATTAATAATTATTATACCTACTCAATAAACTCATAATTTCATCATATGCAGGAAAATCACATAACTTGTCCTAATAGTAATAAAAATAGTGAACTACCAAAGGAAATAGTTATTCCAATCACGGAACATTGGGATTATTTCAGAAACATCCTGAGTCAACTAAGTCTAGTTATAACTAAGTATACAAACTAGGTGTAACCCCTATATAATATGCAATATATTTATTTATAATAATTAATAAATAATAGATAAGTAATATTGTTTAATTTTCACTTCGCAGTATCACTCTATTATAACTATGCATAATGCAATGAATGCTCCTTTAATTAGAACCACGAGATTAGTTAATAACATCATTAATTATAAATACAAAAGTCTGGATTACGATGTAGAAAATATAACTTCTCTACATCGACTACATCGTTGTGTGGATCTTTCAATCAGGAGATGTATATACTATATAGTGCATATACTGCGTACCATCAACAACATGTGAACTGTGAAGTGTTGAAAAGCTTTTTTCTGCCGAAGAGACGCTTACAGGAAGTATAGTGTTTTAATATCAATAAAACTTCTCTTTTTTATCATTAATCATTACTATTTTTTTAACAAATGTTTTAAAATTGCTATGGGGGCAACTGCCCCTTTCACCCATCCTCCCCTTTGGAATGACTACATTGACTGCCCTGCAAAATCCCGTACTCGCTTACATTATAGTTCTGTTTTTATTGTTAACTCAACACAAGTTACATTAGAGAATAAGAACAGTAAGAACCAAGGGAGAATTTCAAATCTCAAACAGTGAATTTCGGACTTCGGTGCACCTCGTTTGTGCACATATTAGTTTCAGATTTATCTGCAACTCTGCGACTATCTATTTATACTATACATATATGATATATACATTGAATATTGATTATAAATGTATATAGTATAATTTATAGTTTGTGACGTTCATGTATGAAAAGATAAGTTCTACGATTTTCCCAAAAACCTACTCGTAATCTAAATGGTGTGTCATCAATCATCATAAACAGACAACGGTTATAATTTATAAAAAAAAATTATGTAGGTAATTTATATGTTATATATATATTCGTTATAATTTTATAAATATTTTTATATATTAATATATTTATCCAAGATAAATTGAGTAATTATAGATATATATTGACATAATATTGTATTATTTGAAAATAATAATCTGTACAGAAAAATGGACATAATTCTATTTTTTAAATGAATCATCATTTTTATAACATATAATAAACAATATGATTTAAAAATAGTTCATGTATTTCATACATCATACTTTATTGAATAAAGTTAAAAATGTAACAAAAATCATGCCTATCAATTTTATTCTCGTTATTGACCGTTATTTTTTTTTTACTTATAAATTCTATTATTAGTTTTATGTTTTATTTTAATTGTACTACTTTCATTACTTAGATACTATTGATATAATTGATTTGTATTTATGAATCCAACATAGCATAGATAGTGTTATTTTATTATTGTTATTTCCTGAAACCTAAAAACTGTTAAACTAGTTGTAATAATAATTATTTTAAACCAACTTTGACTCATGCATACTTTTGGCATTAAAAATATTTTGAAACACAGAGCTCTAGTACCTTTATTATTTCTACCGCTCAAAGATATGATGCATGTGAAGCTCTGGATTTACAAAATATTTGTATGCATATGGACCATAGAGCTCCAGTACCTTTAATATTTCTACAACTCAAAGATATGATGCATGCGAAGCTCTGGATTTACAAAATATTTGTATGCATATGAACCATAAAAACACCTTGATTCATTCTCTATGATAGAATATTTTTTTTTTTCTAAATTAATTAATTATTTATCAGAGATAATTGCAATATATACAAAAATAAATAATGAAAACATTAAAAATATGTGATTTGCAGGTGAATTAACTACAGAGTTGGCAAGCTAAAAAACCAAGTAGCTTTGCTATTTAGCTTCAATAAAAATAACAAGTATAAAATATTTAAATATTTATTTCAAACATTTAAAATCCATTATAATTAATAAGTGCATATAGCTATTCAAAATCACAGTTAATCTAAACTTTAAAGATAAACTTTGACCATTATTTATTTAAAAACTATATATTTTAAATCAATCATTGATTTGTTTCTACATTCTATTTAAGTCTTTAACTCATTTTCTTTTTTTAATAATAAGAAATAGAAGTAATATAAGATATATACACTGATAATAGGGTGAAATAAATAATGTTTGTGAAGAAATAATTAAATGTTTGATGAAAATAGTGTGGTTCAATAAAACCATGGAATCCATGAAAACCATGATTTATTATTATTTTCAATTGTTTGTGTTTGAATTGTTTTTTCTTCTACATTTTCTTCTTTCTCAGGTTCTTTCTAAAAAAATTAATTCAATTATATAGTATACATAATTAATTATTCAATTTTTACCTTTAATATTCTTTGATTTTCTCTGAATGCATTAATAGGGTCATCATACTTTTTATATTCTTTTAAAATCTCTCTAGCATCTTTGTTTTCATTTGTAAATACAGCTAAAATGACATTATTATAAATAATAAATATTATTTATTTATAGATCAATAGTCTTAACACTATAAATTTAAATTTAAATATATATAAACTCAAAAATGTACATAATAAAATCTTCAACTTCAAGTTAATATAGTATACAATCAAACCTTTTAAAAAGTCTGCTAGATCAATAAGAGAATTATCATTATCATCACCATTCCATCTAGGTATGATTAGAGTGTTATTAAGTTGACTTTGCATCCAACTTGAATTCCAATCAATTACAATGACTTTAGCTAAATCACGATTAATTCTTTCCATATTTTTTATCAACTGACCATTTTGAAATTCAGTACACTGGCGAGATAATCGATATTGAATCCAACCTTTAGGATCAATTTCATCTAATATTGAAGAAGCAATCTAAAATAAATATGTAGAATATTATATTAATGAAATTTATTCAATTAATTATAATCATTATTATACCAATAAGATAGTCATTAACAATTAATAGTAAAACTAACATACATAACCATTTTCTGCTGTGTAGACAACTACTTCAAAAATCTTCCCAACTCTTTCCAGAAAATAATCAACATTTGGCCTCTTTTTGAATCTCCAACCTGTACTATACTAAAAGTGAATACAATTTATAGTTAAAATAATACAATAGTTCAAGAGTATCATTAACTTACACTCCATTCAGGGTGTACAAGAAGATCTGTCATTTCAAACACAAGTGTGTAATGAGGTTTATCATAATAATCTGGTAATGGATCTGGTAATAGCTTATTAGTTGCAGGAATTGTAAACATCTAAACAATATAAATATACATTTAAACAATATTAACCAATATTTAAGAGTAGATTTAGTCTCAGTTACTTTACATTTTTTAATAATATTAGTAATTATAATTTACCTTGTGATAGAATTCAATTCTAAAACATATCCTTTTATATATTTTAATAACAAAAGGAACATCTTTATTTTCATTAAGTAATAATTCTTCATCTTCAATCACTAATATTTAAAACAAAAAAATTAATTAATAAAAATATTAAATATATAAAATCACTTTCCAAATTTATCTATTCAGCGGAGCTATTAAACTATAGAATAATTATAATAAAATTTATTTTTAATCGCAAAATATTGCTATTATATAGGTAATTTTAGTTTTAGAAATATAGATATAATATAGCCTATAGGTAATCTGTAAATTATATTATAGATAAAAAATTAAAAAATAATCTAAAAATAAATATCAAACCTAGTAAATATCCTCCAAACATCAATATGGATACACCAAAAGTGATTGAAGCTATTTGTATAGATTTTTTTATTAATTGTTTTAATGGGTATTTTTTCATAGAATTGGAACTATTAGTAAGTACATTTCTTGATGATAAACATTGATACACGGGTACTTTATCTAAAAACACATAAATTTAGTAATTATTTAAATTAGGATGAATAAGTAATAAATTACTTACGAGGAGATGATAGTATGGTGTGGCGATATTTTGCATTCAAGTTAAGTAAAATATACAGTTGTTTATTTTTACAGAAACTAGTGTTCATTTTATTTTGTATTTACCGTCAATGAATTAAGCAATAATTTGTTAAAATGTATAAAATTGATTTAAGTTATAATTGGACCTTCAGTCCTTGTATATGGTATTGAACTAATTGTACCTTCATGGCTTTGTACATTTTGAAAATGCTTTATGTTTTAATTTATTGTATAATTATTATATTTGATTTTGTAATAGAAGTTTCAATCACATAAATACTAAAATTTTCAGTATTTCACAAAATTAGATTATTAGATAATTTTGGTACAATTAGCGTATTGTAACAGAAATAAAGAATATACTCAACTCAACTAACTATTCAATTTTCAAATACAAAAACTATTTAATAATGGTTAGTAATGTATTTAATTGTATTTAATGTATTAATATTTAATAATAATATAATAGTTATAAGATATTATCTATAACCATGATTCTAAACAAATTGTTATCTATAAGATAATATTATCAATATTAGCAATGTTGATAATTATATTACCACAGAATATTACAGATTATTCTGTGATATTACCACATGAACTTTTTATCACAGAATAACATAGTTTAATCCACGGTCTTAATCACAGAATAATCATTCAATATTCACCATTTTTATTAATTCGTTATAATTTAGCATGTGCTTTTAAATTTTTGTCATAATTTAAAAATTATTATAATGAATTTTCAAAATTTGCAACTGTCAAAATACTTATGTGATCAGCTTGATGCAGTCGGTAAGTTTTTGTGCATAATAAACTACGTAGAAATTTAAATATTTTTAAAATATTAGCAAGTTAATTTTACCTTCTCTTTGTAAATCAGGTGTGAGATCACCGACTGAAATCCAAATAAATTGTATACCTAAAATATTGGATGGAATTGATTGTATTGGTTGTGCCAAAACAGGAAGTGGTAAAACATTAGCTTTTGCTCTACCAATTCTTCAAAAACTGTGGGAAGAACCTTATGGAATATTTGCACTTGTACTAACACCTACTAGAGAATTGGCTTACCAAGTAAAATAATTTTCACATTTAATATATTGACCATAACTCTTTGTTAATTATTTATTCATTTACTCTTATAGATTGCTGATCAATTTGCTGTGATTGGTAAATCAAAGAATCTCAGACATTGTGTTGTTACAGGCGGTATGGAAATGATAGTTCAAGCAAAAGAATTATCAAATAAACCTCACATTGTTGTTGCTACACCGGGAAGGTATTTATTCATGTATATTCAACACATATTTATTTTAATTTTAATACTTTAATGGTTTATTATATATGTAGACTAGCTGATCATTTGGAAAGCTGTAATACATTTTCATTAAAACGTATAAAATTTCTAGTATTAGATGAAGCAGATAGATTATTGGGTGGTCGATTTGATAAACAAATAGCGACAATTTTTAATGCTCTTCCAAAAGAACGACAAACTTTATTATTCAGTGCAACTATGACTGATACACTTGAAAAAGTTAAAAAAATTACCAAAAAAAATGTAAGTTTACTCAATAGTTTTAGTTATTATAATATTTTCAGTGTGTTTTATTTTTTAATTTTACTAAAAACTAAATTCTTTTGTTTATTAAATTGTATGAAATATACTTTATACTACATTGTTTATAATTGGCAAATATATGAATCCAGGAATTTATTTCATTGTCTAGTAAATAATAAATATTCAGGTCAATATGTGTTTAAGCATTATGTGATGTTGACTTAGAAATTATATTAATAATTCCTGTTTTTAGTCAATGTTGATGTAAACTTTGGAATCTTTAAAATTTAGATTTTAAACCATTATTCACCTAAATTTGTTACATTGGTACTATTATTCAAATACAATTTATCCAGTTTTGTTTTTCTTTTATAATTGGAGACTGTTGTAAATGCACTTACTTACATAAATAGTTAAATATACTTACAAAGTAAGTATACTCTAAAAAGTAACCTACAAAATTCTATTTAAATTTTGTGTTGTTTGATGCACTTATAAGTTAATGTTTATTTTGATTTTATTATTATTAATATTTTTAATTCTTATGTACTCTGTCCATACATTTATGTATATAGCGTATAAAAATTATTTTGGATGTCCTTAAAATTAATCTTTGCACATTAAAACTAACTGGCAATAAGCTTTTTTAAAGCCAAATTTGGGTTTTCCTATTATTTTTTTATTCAAAGATAAATATTTCTATTATTTAAATTTACCTAATTTTTAAATGTGAATTTATAATTTTTTTTTTATTATTATTTAAATGCTTTATTACATGCAAAAAAAAAAAAAAGATAAATTTCCTCAATCATTTGTAAAATATTTATAATTTTTAAATAAGATAAATTGGTTTATATACATCAAGAATTTGAATCTGGTAATTTCAGTAAATTTTGAAGGTTATTCAATAACAAATTGTAACATTGTATTTCATATTTCTTGAAATATGAAGTTTCTATAATATCAATCATGTTATTAAATAATAAATAGTACATTTGTACAATATTAAAATAAACCAACATTATTTTTATTTATTAGATAAATATGAGTTATTTTAAATTATAGTATCAAATTTATTTTTATTTTATTATTTTTTAGACTTTTGTATTTGAATCAACTGCTGAAGTAAAAACTGTTGATGAATTGGAACAATTTTATGTGCTTTGTCCATATAATGTCAAAGATGGATATTTAGTTGAAATTGTTAGAAATTTTCGTGAAAAAGATGAAAAAGGATTGATTATGATATTTACTGATACATGCAAGTAAGTACAAACCTGTATTATAATAATAAAATAGATGATTAGCGTCTAGTTGGAGAGGGAGGGGTGACTCTATACACTTGATTCCCGGAAACTCTGCTAAAGCGACTTCAAAAGATAGTAACATATTCACATGTGGTGTAAGACACTACAAATGTTTAGTCTAATAAAGTATTTGATTTTTCAAATATAATATGTACATCATTAAATACATCCAAGAATAGCAAGAAAAATTGTATTATTAATATTTAATGTTTATTTATTATTACTATAAATACAATTTTGCAAATAATTTCAGATTTAATCAGGCCTTTAGTTACTTATTATTAATTAGACCCATGTGTCTAATTTTGTTTAAAAATTAATAAATAAATATTTTGTTTCATTGTATTCTTATTTAGAAACTGTCAGTTGTTGCACATGACGTTAAATGAAGTTGGATTTGATACAGTAGCACTTCATGCGATGATATCTCAGAGACAAAGATTAGCTGGTTTAGCTAAGTTCAAATCCCATGTTTCCAAAATATTAATTGCTACGGATGTTGCTAGCCGTGGTCTTGATATTCCTGCAGTATCTTTGGTTATAAACCACATAATTCCCAACAATGCTACTGATTATGTACATAGAGTTGGAAGAACTGCAAGAGCAGGAAGACGAGGTCATGCTGTATCTATCGTTACCCAACATGATGTAAAATTAGTGCAAGCAATTGAACAAAAAATAAATATTCGACTTAAAGAATATGATGTTTCAGGTGTGTAACAAATATAATTTATTTATAAAAATAGTTAATTGCAAATGTGCTTAGGGTACTTTATAGTTTTTAATTATTTTTTTAAACTTGGGTATTAGTTAGGTAAAAATGTAAGTAGAAAATCTTGATGTGAATAATTTAATATTTATATAAGATTTCTATATTATATTCTATGAAAATAATAAGTCCAGGAGGCTCTCTCTTTAATAATATAATGCATCATGTTTAGAATTTTCATTGTTAATAACATGAAATATTTTTCTTATTATTATAGAACATGTTTCATGTTTTTTCTAACAAATTTCAAAGGTAATTTTTGTTTAAATAAAATTTAAATATAAATCAATATTATCAATGTGCTTACACTAATTGTTCCTATAAAAAATAGAGATAGATAAAGAGAGAGAGAGAAACAAAAAAAACTTAAATTTTATTGCTGATGATCTCCACCAGTTATGGTTACCTAAGGTTTAAACATACTTTAATTACTTTAAAGTTTAAACACGAATGGTGGGAATCATATTGCATACGAGTCTGCAATGAAGGACCACATTTATTTCTTTGCTGATAAATCGCTTAACCTAACCTAACCTAGTTACGGTTACCCTGGTTACCAGGGTAGGTAACACACACCTATCCACACACTACACATCTAAGTTACTTTCTCCTCCACCCACAACCCATTGAATTTGAGTCATATACAGCCAAAAACATATAAATGATTCAATGTTTCCAGATAACCAGGGTGTTTCATTCAGGACGCTTCTTTTCCGAAACGCTTTGTCTTTGCTGATAAAACACGAGTGCTTCACGCCAGTGAATGCGATTGGCATCCGCATTAATGCGCATGCGCTGGGAATTGTAATTATCCATGACTGGGATTGCGCTCAATCATATTTGTCACATTATTTTATTATCAAGTGGTTATTATGGATAATAATTTAAAGTGTAAGGAATGTAATAAATAATATGGTTTAGCTTATATCATATGCTTATATTATATTATAGCTTATATTTTTTGATTTAAGTTCCACAACGAGCGAGCGAGGAGGCCGAAGGCTCATTTCGGTAGTTATTTACTCTGTCCTGTTACCTATCCGACGTAGTTTTTCATAAGAAATCGGGGGGTTTTAAATACTTAAACAAATTTGAATAATAAAATAATGTGATAAATTTGTTGAGATTATGTGATATGAGATAATGATAATGATTGCACGCGATAATTACAAGACCTAGCGCATGCGCATTAACGCGGATGCCAATCGCATTCACTGGCATGAAGCACTCATGATAATCGCCTATTTATACTAAAACCTAGTTATGGTTACCCTGGTTACCAGGGTAGGTAACACACACATCTAGGTTTCTTATCTCCCACTTTCTCCTCCACCCACTACTTCTTTCCCATTGAATTTGAATCATATACTGCCCAAAACATATAAATGATTCCATGTTTCTATAGCCGTGGTTTCCAGGTAACCGGTGCTTTTCTGTAACGCTTTTCGATTCTGTGTGCCAAAGCAGACATAAAATGTCAAAAATGTGTATGATCATTTTTTAAAGTGTCTTTTGTTTTTTTATTAATTATTATTAAAGGTCTTTAATTAATGACTATACTTATCATACTACCTATGAATTTTAATTCTTCCAACGCTAGATTTATTTACTTTTTTATTAAATATCTAGATAGAATAATTCATACAAAATGACATTATCTAATTTATTTAAATCAAATTTAAAGTTACCAATGGAGTTGCTTAAATTGTTTAACAATTAGTACAACTAAATTACTAAAATAATTATTAATTTTGTATTAGGAATTCATGTAGCCAAGATTTTGACTCAAGTACATGTGACAAAAAGAGAAGCACAAATAAAACTCGATGAAACAGATTTTGATGAACGGCGTTTAATTAACAAGAGAAAAAAATTGATCAATGAAGGTAAAGACCCAGATGAAGTAGAACAAGAAATCAAACGGAAGAGAAAAGAAAAAAAACGAAAACGATTCGAAAGGAAAAATGACGGTAATAATATTAAAGAAAAAAACAGCACCAATAGCTTTCAATGTATGGATAAACACGAAGAAAATTTAAATATCAATTAACTGATTTGAATTGTATTTGTTGTTTATTAACTGTAGTAAAATGATGTGTAATAAAATTGTGAATTACATTCTAAATGCGTTCATATACAAAAATAATATAAAGTTATATCATTATTAATTATTGATTACTGTATCAATTCATAAACATGCAGTAAATTGCGACAGGTATTCAAACTAATTCATCACACGGCTCCTTTGTGTCTTCACAATATTTTTATGGGTGCCAAATTATAAATTTAAAAAAAAAAAATAGGTAATAATTGTATGTTAGTATATTTATTTATTTAAAATAAATAAAAAAATGTTATAATTTCCATAATCATTGTTTTACATTCATCTTTATTTAAATATTACATTATATTGTTTTCTGGTTCTTTGATACAGTTCCTTTCACCAACTCCTTACTTCCGAGTCACATAGTTTGGATACCTGATGTTTCATATCATGTTTAAGTTTAAATGTTTAATACATAATGTATGGTATACACAGTGTATCCAGAAAGTAAGTTTTGTTAGGCAATACAAACATCTATTATGTAAGCTTAAAAAAAAAAATTACTGAAACAAATTACATAATAATGGAAGATGGAACATACTACACAATTTTTGAACATATTTTCAACTTTAGGTATATAAGCACTTATCATAACTGGGCACAAGTGTTTGTATTCCTTCATCTTAGAAATACCTCACTTATTTTATTATAATCATGGGCTGTTAATTCTTTTACCTCGTCATTTTCGCTGAAATTATATCCACAGAAAAATGATTTCATATTATGTAAAAAAAAGATGAAAATCGCAGTGTGCTAGAAAGATCTGGGCCAGATATCTGACCTTAATTATGATAACAGCACATAAAGTCATAAAATTAATAGAACTTACCATCTGGTCATATGAATATTATATTCATGTATTATGTATACTAGTATACTTTAAATTAAATTGCCTTTAAATCTAATTTTTTCTTAATTTTATAAACTAAAAAAATACTTGAACATATCTTTTGAAAAATGAGTAAATTGATTAAAGTATATTTCTTCGGTAAAAGCTTTAAATCGTCCCAAAACTTAACATGGGTATTAACTATTAAATCAAAAACAGTAATATGGTATTCAATTATTTTGCAGTATCCATAGTAGGATCGTTGTTAAGTTAAAAATCGTCAAGTAATAATACTTAATTTGCAATTCTTAATACTAAATCTAATGTGAATATGTGATATTTGATACATTAATCCTGATCAATTTTAAAAAGTTATTTTTTTGTACAACTTTAAACGTTATTATAAAATTATTATTTTAAGTACCTATCTAACAACATTATTATTTTTCGTTTTAATCGTATATTTGGGACCCTAAGTAATGCAACTGCATGGGCTGTCAGGAATAGTTGGGTAGGTGGGTGTATTTTGAATGAAAATTTTGTACTTTGAAAATATTATACATGTAAAATATTAGACTCCATGGTCATAAACTCAGCTAAAGTGATTACAGATGGCATTATTAAACAAGATAATTTGGTGTAAACATATTAGTAGATGGGTGGGGATAAATTGATCAATACTGCATTACCTTCTAGGAAACTAGTATACGCCACTGCTTAGAATTGTTTTCTTTTTTAGAGCAATGGTTTAGAGCATGGGGCTTCAAGTTTAAAAGATGAATATGACAATACAGTATGGAGTTTCCCCTGTTTTTGTTAAGTGAAATTGTCACATTACCTAATTACAAATTTAAAATAACCAATTTGTTGGCCAATAGTTTGTACAATTTTTAATTTTACCATGGATTTTACTGGCATTACTGAAGTATTTTCCGGAGGTCCAATACCTCATTAGCACAAATAAATATTTATCCATGGTCATTAGTTAATTTGAATATATCATTATAAGGGGCGTGTGGAGAGAAGAGAGAAACTGATCGAAGCCCTCCAAAAATGATTAGTAAAGGTACCTATTTGGGCATCTCCATTTACAATTTATCACAAATTACCAGATTTACCATCGGTTTATTTTATGTATAATAATACATAAATTGGTGACTTCATCCGGATCATTTGGGCAATCGATGCGTATAAACGTATATAATATATAAATATGATTATTAACAAATAACAATACACGACACGCATTGTTGAGGCATGTATAATACATTTATGAACGATACCTCGAATACGTAGGTGGATGTATCGTAAATCGTAATTCGTAATAATCCACTGTGATTAATATATCCACAGATAAAAAACAAATATAATATAAAATATACACTATTTTATATAATTATTGTATAGATTTTTCATGTATTGACAACCGCGTCAAACATTACATTATTCTCAATTAACACTGCACATTAAATCTTTGGATTACACCTTCATATTTCATATCCACCAAATAAGGCACCTATAGTCTATATTCTTTAGTTCTATACTCTATAACTTACAATTAATGACTAATTAATGATGTAGTAGAACAGTACGAATATAAAAGTACATATAAACGATTCGCATATATATAAATTATGGGCATCTTGTTTTTATACTCTGTAGGAATCTAAGTTTTTCATCAGACAAAATATATCCCCTTCTTTTAGCTGACAAGCTGGATCCCGTACTAATATGAAAATAAAGTTGGGGAAAGTATATAGGTATCAATTCAACAACATTTCGTGAAGTTTTCTTATACGGAACTCGGCGTTGAGGCATGACGAATGATGATACATCTTTGAGGTAATAATAAATATTTAAATATATACTTAGTAATTATGATTATTCATTTTAGGTACCAATCAATTATTATTTATTATCCGCTTAATTTAATAACTTATACTAATTAATACTTATTGTGTAATGCAATGTGTTAGATTTTAAATTACATTATTATTTATTATTAGTTATTACTTATTATAAAAAAAAAAAATAGTTATTACTCTAATATTCCCGGTAGGTACTCGGTAGTTCGGTACAAACGGGACGGTTCCTTTTCTTCCTTGATCGGGTTGGTCACACTGCAATTCCGCTCATTGACGAAAAAGTCGGAATCGATCGTGTTCACTGTTCCATTTTTATTAATAAAATTTTCACTGCTTTCATTTTTTTGTTTTTTTTTTGTTCACTGTAATTTTAATTACTTTTTTAGACCGTTTATCGACACCTTATCTCTGTATGTGTGTGTGCGTGTATGTGTCACTGTCTGTGCTCCAGTACTCATGCAGTATATTATATCGTACATTTGTACTTGTACTGTCGAAAACGGATGACGAATCGGTTTTCAACGGAACTGGACGACCGGACACAACACCGCTGTAGTTAAAACTAAAATGCAATATCTATATTAATAAACAATAATCGTAGTAGTAGTAGTATTTCGATCAACAAATCATCGTCTGCGACCATCTCGAAGTAATACTATGAAGTCTGGCTGTGTCGTCGTTATCTAGCGCGCGACTGCGGCGTTGTGTTATCGATCTCAGTACGACAATGACGAAGAAGATAAAGCGTTTGAGATCGCTTTGGAGAACGCTTTAAGTACGTGCTCATACCTATATAATATTATAGCTTTTATATGTTTAAATTATGCCATGTTAGAACGGGTAGGGTAAATTTTGTTTTCCATAGTACAATGCCACAGTTCTTACCTACCTGATTTTGTACTTTCAGTACAATATCAATGTGTGGGGCTTATAACCGATGAGACGGTGGACCAACATATAGCACACAGATTGAATATCATTATACATTAAATTTGACCCTGTGTTGGTCAACCATTAATCGTATTTCTTGATTGCTTGCAAGTACTTGGTTGTTTTGCCTGGCATAACTATTGATTGACTATCACCGTGTTTTTCTAAAGTGTATCTATTCAGTTCATAAATGTCTAACAACAAATTCTGTTTTACTTACTTATTTACTTATAAATCAATGTCATTATTTCATTTATTTATTCTGAAATAAGTTTTTAACATTTGTCATGTCTCCGTGTGTATTGTGTGTTGATAATGGGTTTTAACTAAAAAGAAAAAAAGAATAGTTTTTTTTAAAAACAATTTATCAACTAAGTGTATTTTTGGTATTAGGTACCTTTGTACTAATTTGAATTAATTTGAATTTTCTTTGTATAGTATAAGAAATCAAATATTCTGATCATTATTATTAAAGATGTATAAAAATTTACTATTAAAAGAACTTTCAATTTTTATCAATCATACCAAGTTTATGATAAATAATGATATATTATTTAACTATATTATTTAATTTTGATACCAATCATATTCAGGTATCTAATAGTGAAATTATTTATAAACTTTTAAAATTATATGAACTTAAATATTTTTGTGAATTAAACAATTTTAATTAGGTATTACAGTTTTTTTTTTTAATTATTTAAAATAATTGTCATAAATAAGATAATTTTAATTTGCAGGCAACATAAATATTTAATTTATATTTTAAATATAGGTATTAGTAATAAGTTAAGCGTTTTAAGTAGATACTTAATACTTATAGCTCTATTTCAAGTTCATTGTATAGTAATTATTGAGTTTCATTAAATTTTAAATAAGCGTGAAGCAATATACATATTTTTACTTAACATATTTATTTTTGAGTAATTAATAAACTTTCTACATATTTTATGTAAATGACATACTTTATTTATTATGTAACTAACTCATTATTTTTTTGTCTATATTTTATTTTATAAAAATAGTATTAATTATTTAAAATTAATATCATTAAAATCATATTTTGAGATTTGAAGTATGAGAATATAATAGTTTGATTAAAATTATATACTTTTATTAAATTCATGTTCAAGTGTCACTATATAGCAATGACATCATGAGTAAATAATTAATTAATTTAAGTAAGAGAGACACATGCCATATTCATGAGTATATCCTCTATAATGCTATATATGAACATCAATTTACCATCTGTAGTCAGAAGCATACCATCCTGTACAATATTAATTGTTAATCAAGTCACATTTATCTTTGGGCGATGGTTGATTCCATTGTAATTATTATTCTTAATACCTTATAGCTTATATAAATTCATAGCAAAGATATAACATTATATCTCAAAGCCAGCCATATAGGTTTTTTACTATTAGTGTTTGAATATACTTATATTTGAGGTTATAGTTAAACATTTAACACATCACTGTCAATGTGATGTTGATTAGTAATTTTTATTTTATTTTCTTTAAACAGATTTATATGATTTGATTTATTGATTATTTCATTTACAACATTATAATGTTATAAATGTTAATTAAACAATTATAATAATTGTTATAAAAATACCTAAATAGTTTAAACTTTAAGTATAACCTAACTATAAAGTGTATTATAAATGATGACTTTATATTAAAGAATTATATTATCACATTAAAAAAAAATGTATAAAATTATAAAATTACAGAAAAATTTAAATAATTAAATATTTTATTTTTTAAATGTTTGATAAAAAAAACTAATTTTTAATGTTGGTATTGTTTCAGATACTATATTATGTTTAAAATATTCATCATACATTAGTGTTTAAAGAAAATATTGATAATACATTATTAAAAATGCCAGCAATCCCAAGGCCTGGAAGTTTAAAAGATCCAGAAATAGCTGAACTCTTTGATAAAGACGACCCTGATAAAATATTTGAGGACTTACGAGAGATTGGGCACGGAAGTTTTGGTGCTGTATATTATGCACGATGTTTACTAACCAGGGAGATAGTTGCCATAAAAAAGATGTCTTACTTAGGCAAACAAAGTATGGAAAAATGGCAAGATATATTAAAAGAAATAAGGTTTCTAAGGCATCTCAGTCATCCAAATACAATAGAATATAAAGGATGTTTTCTACGAGATCACACTGCTTGGGTATTAAAATATAATGCTTTAATTAGCCAAATTTATTAATATAATTTTTGTTTTTAGCTGGTGATGGAGTACTGCCTGGGTTCTGCTTCAGATATTATAGAAGTGCACAAAAGACCTCTTATGGAAGAAGAAATTGCTGCTATTTGTGATGGTGTTTTGAAAGGCCTTAATTATCTTCATTCCTTAGGTCGTATACATAGAGATGTAAAAGCAGGAAATATCTTACTAACAGAAAATGGCACTGTAAAACTTGGTAATAAATATTAGATCTACTAAAAACTCTAAGAATAAACTACAATATTTTTTTTTTTTTTTGTACTTATTAATTAATTACTTATTACTTAATTATTACTTTATTTACTTATTACTTAATTGTATTTATTTAATATAGCTGATTTTGGATCTGCCAGTACAAAATGCCCCGCTAACAGTTTTGTTGGTACTCCATATTGGATGGCTCCTGAAGTTATATTGGCTATGGATGAAGGACAATATGATGGGAAAGTTGATGTTTGGTCATTGGGCATAACATGCATTGAATTAGGTAAATTTATTATACATGTAAACATATACTGTTAATGTTGTCTTTAATTGTCTAAATATATTCGATTTATTTATATATTTTATTTGTCTAAATATTTTCTTTTAGCTGAAAGAAAACCTCCTTATTTTAATATGAATGCAATGAGTGCTCTGTATCATATTGCTCAGAATGATACTCCTACTTTACAATCATCTGAATGGACGGATACATTTCGTCATTTTGTTGAATTGTGTTTACAAAAAAATCCCTGTGAACGCCCATCATCAACTAAACTGTTGACGGTTAGCATATAAAAAAAATAAAATATAATATAATAAATATTCTAAATTATTTAACTTATTCTATTATTTTAGCATCAATTATTAGTTCGTTCAAGATCACCTCATGTTTTAATCGACCTTATTCAAAGAACAAAAGCAGCTGTACGTGATTTAGATAATCTTAATTATAGGAAAATGAAGAAAATTCTTATGGTAGACTCATATGAAACTGAAAGTACTGTTGGTGATACTGATGGTAAATATATATTATAAATTGATTTTTTGTTTTGCTTTGAAAAACGAAACATCAAATTATATATATATATATTTATTTATAATTTGTAATTAATGCCAGACACGGCTGATGAACAAACAGGAGGTGAGAGCAGTAAGAGTAATAGTATTACATCCGAGCATTCAATACAGTCAATTGGTGTCAGTGCTTCATCTCACAGTAGTTCGACCAATAGTACGCCGAATATGAATGAAATAACTAATATGAGCACAAACGACCACTATCCACCATCTAGAAACCGTCATAAAGTATTACTTATATATTATTATTATTTAAATGCACAGCACCAAACACCTTATGAATCTAAAATTTATTATAATATTTAGACAATTAAATATTTATTATACCAACTTATTTTATTTGCTGTGTCTAAATCGGATATGTCAAATTTATAATAGAGCACCAGACGGGCATGAACCACCTGTAATAACATTGTTCAGGGATGGGCGCCTAATTCAAATATATTAATAATAGTTCTGTTTTTAGGAAAAGTTCAACTTTACTACTTTTACCTGTTTTTAATGACATCCATGTAACAATCCATTTACAGACTATGAAGTGTGGATTTTATATTTTTAATTATTTTAATTATTTTTAATTATAGTTAAATATTATTTAAAAATCAAAATTGAAAATATTTTCAATTCATTTGAAAAATTTGAACATGGTCTAATGCATTTAAAAGAAAATAATTGTGTATACTATTTTAAAAAGTACATAAATACAGGTTGTTTCAGGATGATTCAACAAATTTTTAAATTTTTTTTTTTTTTTTAATAAATATTATAGTGCTGCATTACAGCAAAATAGTATTAAATTACTATTTTTACTTTTGTAATTAAAATTTAAAAATATAGAAAGGTATTTTTATCATTAAAAAAAAAAAAAAAATCAAAATAGCTATTTTGTTAACTGGATTTTTAGAAAAACTATAGTATTTATTAATGGTGCAAGTATACTGTTTGTATAAATAGGCACACAATTATGTGTTTGAAACTGATTTATTATTTTTATTTATTTTATAAATTCGTGCCAAACTATAAATTAATATGATATAATATCAGATGATGCAGGATACCCATACATTATACAAAACATTCTATTATATTTCTATAATTGTTAATCGCTGTTTTATTTTTCAGAAATATTCTAAAAAATATTTTTTAAATGTATATGTATTATTTATTAGTTTATGCCTGGTTGGTTAACTCTATTATCAATCAAAGCACTCGGTTATGTAGACACAGTGTATTTTATTCCCTCTTATAAATTTGGTAGTGCTTATTGTATATATAATGTCTATGGAGTAATGTACATTAATTGTAAAAATATTAATTATTTTTATCAAACAAATTTATAAATTGATTATTTCAAATAAACATACCTATAAAATATTTACTTCAAATTTAAATTTTTCATCTCAATCAACACTAGTTTTAATAAGTAATAAGTATTTAAATGGGTTTTTAAATTGTATGTTTATTTAAAATGATATGATCTTATGTCATTATGTCATATTATTTTCATTCATTAGTGTAAGATTATTTTGATACATATTTAAATAAATTATTTAAAATGTATGAATTAATCATAAAACCATTTAAGTATTGTTTTTCAAACTAAATCCAACGAGTTGATTATCAACATTTCATCTTTTTATGTAGTGTATAAATAAATATTTATTACTATGGTATACATAGATAATTAAAATAATTAATTGTTTTATTTTATTTCAGCCTCCTAGTAATAATTCTAATTCTATCGCATCTAATGATCATGTTACTGCTATTGGAGGTGCTAATAACTTTGCAACAATTCGTACAACATCAATAGTCACAAAACAGCAAAAAGAACATATGCAAGAGGAAATGCATGAACAAATGTCAGGCTATAAACGAATGAGGAGAGAACACCAAAGTGCATTATTAAAAGTAATGGTGTTTAAATAGAATCAGACATTGATATTTTTACTAATATAATGTAAACATGTTTAGCTTGAAGACAGATGTAAACTTGAAATGGAGAGTCATAAACAGCTTCTAGATAAAGAATACGAAACTTTGTTGCAACAATTTAGCAAGGAACTAGAAAAACTTCAAGTCAAACATCAACAAGAATTAGAAAAGAAGGTATTAACATATGTATTTAATTGCCTATATTAACTATAAAATAATTATATGTTTTATAAATTGTATAATAATTAGTGGTTGACTAAATGAAGTCAATTAATAAATAATTTAATAGATGCCTTGATTATTTTCTCTGATATTGTTTTATTTAGATGAAACAAAATGTTGCCGCTGAAAAAAAAATTATGAAAGAAATTACCAACCGACAGGAAGCTGATCGCAAAGCATTTGATACTCAAAAAAAAAAAGATTATAAGACCAATAAAGAGCGATGGAAACGTGAATTATCTTTGGACGAATCTACGCCTAAACGTCAAAGAGATCTTGCTTTACAGTTAGGATATATATAATTTTACCATTATTATGTTACATTGTACATACAATTGTTTTATTTTCTTTAAATAAATTAAATTCATACACAGAACGCAAAAAGATAACCTTAAACAAATGGAAGCTCAAGAGGAACACAGACTTATTCGAGGTCAAAAAGACTATTTGGAACTTGAAATTAGAAAATTCCGTAGAAAAAGGCTGAATCAATTCCATTTATATGAACAGGGATTATTAAGAGAAGTATGCTTATTAATATATGTTTTTTTTTTTTTGTTTAGTTGGTTCTTAATGTTCTTATAGTGCCATTTAAAATAAATCATAAGACTAGAACATTTGTGTCATCAGCATCTACAAATGTTCACCGTGGTTCTATATATAAATATAATAATGTTATATAATAAGTTCATTTCTTATTAGTAATTTAAAATTTTTATAACTCAAAGAAAAATAATACTTAACTGTTCAGTATTTACTCTAAAATGTACTATAAATCATAAGTTAAATAAATATAATATAATATTAATGATATAATTTGAAACATTATTTGGATATACACTAAAAAAAAAAAAATAATAATAAAGGCTATGGCTACATTGGACCGATTCCGTTCCGATAGGACAGTTCAACTAGTCTGAAGAAAAACAAAACTGTATATATTATCGATAGTAACTATATTTTTTTTGTTCTACTCGTTTTCCAAAAAGTCAGACAGTTGGATCGGATTAGCTTTATTATTATCATTATTATTCTTTAGCCTACAACATATTTGACAATTGATTTTAATCTAGGTGTCAACATTTAATGAATAATTCAATAGTTGTCATTTCGCTTCATTAAAAATAAATTTTTCTTTGGTATAAGATTATGTTGACTCACTGAGAATTTATTTTTTAGGAACTTGGTAAAAGGCAACAGCAGCTTGAAACTGCTCATTCCATGTTATTACGACATCATGAAGATACTAGAAACCTTGAAACAAGACAGCAAAGAGCTGTTCATGCTTTACGTGCTGATCAAGTTACAAGACAACACGAAACTGAGTTACAACATCAACATGATTATTCAACCCGTGCTCATCGTGATTTACGTAAAAGACATGCAATGCAATTACGACAGCAACCTAAAAGTCTTAAAGTAAGTATAGTTATTTTTTATTAAACTGATAAAATTAAAAAAAAAAAAAATAACTACGTTTTACAAGAGAAAAAAATGTTAATAATGAAACGATGTAATTTTTATTCTTATTATAAGTTATTATAATTACTTATATAAATTATATGTATACCTATTTTGTAAAAATATCTCGTCCTAAGATTGTTAAAATTGTACTATAAGTACTTCAAGTTATAAAATGATTCAACAATTACTGTACTGACGTTTGTTTATTTTTAAATAGTTGAATTTTTGTGTCCTTATAATACTTATAATATAAAAATACTAGTTTATATTTAATCAAGAAAAAAATTAATCTTATCTAATAAATATTAACTTATATTAATTTATTTCAGCAAAAAGAAATGCAAATTCGTAAACAGTTTAGAGAAACTTGCAAAACTCAAACTAGACAGTACAAAGTATTAAAAGCTCAAGTACTGGCTACTACGACCAAAGATGAACAGAAATCTGTTATAAAGAAATTAAAAGAAGAGCAACGAAGAAAGTTAGCATTACTTGGAGAACAGTATGAACAAAGTATTGCTGAGATGTTACAAAAACAATCTGTGAGTTATAATTTGTAATTTTTGTTTTTATTCCTAATTAAATATTTATAAATATTTTATAGATACGGCTTGATGAATCCCAGGAAACAGAGTGCCATGTGCTTAAAGAGCGTTTAAGATATGAACTCGAAATATTAATAGCATATCAGTCTAAAAACAAAATGCAAGCTGATGCTCAAAGAAACCGTGAAAAAAAAGAATTGGAAGATCGTATTTCAGTTCGAAGGTCATTGTTAGAACAAAAGGTATTATTATCATCATAAGTTTGTAGAATTATTATAATTTAGGTTTTGTTCATATTCAATTATTTAATTTTATTTTATTATAATATATACGAATATAATAATTATTATATAATGAGTCCTCGTTGGCCAGTTTCATCATTCTAATAATAGGGGGATCAATTAAATAGTTGCATTGGTTTAAGAAAATATGGAAAGGAAAAGTATATCTGGAACAATAAGTTGGAACTCTAAAATTTACTTTTGATAGATGGGCAGGGGCATCAACTTCTTCACCATTAACAAGTTTGGAAAGAAACATTAGATTACCCGGTTTTTTCCTATTACATTGGGTTGACAAATTGATATGCTGCAACACTGGTTCATACTTGTAAGGTGCATATTGAACATGTAATATAAAAGCAGCAAATTTCAAAAATGTATATGGATTTATAATGTGTTTCTTAATATTTTTATTTTTCTTGATACATCAACACATAGGACATATTATTACTACTATTTGATGTTTATACCATTTTACATAAAACAATCTGTTAATACTTAACTACTGTCATTGAATACAGTAATAATTAATTAACATCATAATTGACAACTATTAATGACTAAAAATATGTAATTTGTAAAACTTTATTGACATTTATATCAATGTGTAAGATAGTGGATTAAGAAAAGTGTTATATATCTAATCTAAAAAAATGAATTTGATCTAATGTAAATTCATAGTGTAATTAATATATATTTAACTTTTAAGACTCTAAGCTGACAAAATAATTGTACAATATTGAATAATAAATTTAATATTTTAAAAATAAAAGTAATAATCAGGTTTCTACTTATAGATAGATCATTTATAAATATTAACTATTAAAAAATTAAATTTGTTTCTATGCTCAGATCTAACAATTGGTTAATAAATCACTTATTATAAATTGTTTATACAATCATTAGAATGGTTACTAACATGCATCATAATTTATTAGTATCATATTTAAAATATTTTACTTCATTTGGAATTTTAAAATTGGTATATATGTATGTTGTACACATTTTGTAAATTTTCTATGGCATTTTATTAGGTAAATAAGAAGTTTTATCCATCAAATTCATAAGTATCATAAGTATACAGAAGTTTAAGTATATAGCAGAATAGTATATCTGAAAACCTTATAATATTTCAATTATTATACATCACAATATAATCCAAGTATTATAATTATATTTCATGAAACTGTTGTTTTCAGATGGAAATAGAAACTTCTCAATTTCTACAGGAACGTGGAGAACGGGTTCGTGAACTCCGTGAAAGACAAGAAAGAGAACTAGAACAATTTGATGAAGAATCAGCTCACTTCGGTTTCAGGTTAGTTACTTTTTATTCAGTTACTGTTTTTTTTTTATTTTTTTGTTTTTATTAATATATCAATTATTAATTTTAGTGCTCTAGCAGTTTCTGAGGCATCAACTTTGGAACAAGATAGTTTGTCTGGGAGTATGCTTAGTTTAGCGCGCAGTAATAGTACTAATTCTTTTCATGATGGGAATCTATAGCTCATTCATTTTCATGTAAATAAATTTATTATCTGCCTTTTTAACAGCTTTTTAATATTTACACATATCAAATGATAGACAAATATTCCTTTTAAATTTTGTTCTACTTAAATATTTTTATTCTATTCAGTATTGGATAGCTTTATTAACTGATTGAAATTAACATATTTTCTTGAAAACAAATTAATAATAATAGTATTTTATAATTATAATTACTGTAATTCATAATACATTTCTTAGGCACTGTTAATTCTGTAATTTAATAATGATAAATGTGAACAAAATGATTTACTTGATATATAATTATTTATATATCTATATACATATATATACATATATATATATATATATATATATATACATATATTATTATTGTAACGTTTTTATTGTGTACATAAATATATAGTAAGTTAAAAATATTTAAATTTGTATGTTACATGTATTTGATTTTTTCGTTCTTGTGAACTATTTAATATTTTGAACTAAGGAACATAATAAATGATATATGATTCTGACTATTTTTGTAAGTTTTATTACCTATATTTAAGTAGCAATCAATTTATTGTTTAGCTAAAATAAATGGCCAATGTATTTGAATGTAGCGTGCTCAACATAATAAAATTTAAAATATATACCAAAAAATAATTTGATAATTTGTGATTAAAAAAAAAAAGATTCCAAATGTATTGCTCAATTATACAGATTTTAAGAATGGTTGAAAATTAATGGTGTTCTTAAGTAGAGTACTTAGATTTATATATACCACGTAAAAATTAGCAATACATTTCCTGTATACTAATGAGGTCTATTTATTAGCAATTTTGAAACATTGTTGTTTATTGTTTATGTGAAGTCATTTATTGTAAAATAAAGAAATTAATCATATAGTTGAAAAATAAAGTGATGGAAATAAAATTACATTTATAATAGGTATAAGCTATTTATTTTTAATTCAAACACAATTTACTTTTTACATTTTTTATTTGATTCATTAGGATTTCTCTTCATCCATTGTTTTTGCACTGAGCCTTTGAAACCAAGCATGGCTGATTTTGAGTAAACATCCTTTGTGGCAAAAGGTGATAATCCAGCTGTATAATCTGGATCCAAAGCATTTGTTTTGGTCTTGGCTAACCTAGTTGGCCGTTGATGTGGCATTGGTTGGTCTTCTACTAACCTTGGGTTGACTGCATGTTTACCACCTTGAGGTTTAGGCAATGAGAACTTTTTACCTTTTGAACTTAATGGTCGTTTACCATTAATATAAATACACTGTTTGCCATTTTTGTCCAAATATACAGCTACACGTTTTAGGCTTTTGTTACCACATTTTGGGCAAAACATTCTTGTCATATTTGATGTCAATGTAAAACACCCATAGCAGCGTCTTATGTATGTACGGACTTCTTTAATGACACGGCCATCTAAAGCAACAATGGACAGACCAATTTGTTTAATAACGTTTTGTAAAGCATAGTCAGTAGTAATGCAACCAACTCTAGCTTCTTGTTCAATATCGTCTTCATTGTTTTTGTTTATGTCTTTAATATTATGTTCAGTAATCCATCCCTCGTCGTCATCAATTTCTAACCCTGATACATCATCACACAGACTGTCTGGATCATAAAATCCGATAGGTTTATCAGTAACCTCAGGCTTTTCTAAAACAACAGATTTGGCCTCTGGTACTGTTTTCAACCCGTCAGTACCATATTTTTCTTTATGTATTTGATAGGCTAAAGCGATCACTTTGATATCAGTAACAGACAGACTCGGATAATCACCGGTTTTCTTTGAAAAGTCGACCACAAATTGAACGTGTTCGGGAAATACAGTTTCGACGTTTAATGTATACGGAAGCACAGACAGGTCGACCTTTTGCCGTTTATTCGTTACTTCGTGCACCACTTCTTGTATTGTGTATATGTTAGAGCCAAAATCTTGAAGCGGTGCCTTGTCGATGAAACCTGCCGTGTCCACGATCAAATGTTCGACTTTGCCCATAGTGTCCAACTGCTGCGGTGGCGTATAAACAAAACCGTAGAAAAAAAAAGGCTGAAACCAATAAATCTTAACACGATTTGTACGGAAGTAATAAATAATAAATATTAAATATTATCCTACAGAACAGAATTTACGGTCAACAATCTTCCTCGTGGTCAAATAAAAGTGATAACAAGGACGTTCTGCAATATCACAGATACAATAAATATTTATATGGCATAACATGGATATTTTATCGATTGATAACGCCATCTATACGCAAACAATGCATTAATTGAACATAATTACTAATCAGCAATACTCGGCCAACTCAACAAGACGTGATTAACCTCCCGGATAAAAATACGTTGTGTCCACGATAATATCTATAGGTAGCCGTAGTTGTGTCTAAATCGCAGAATAACTATTTTCTGTTTCTAAATCACTGGGCGCTCGGATTGATAATAGAGCACCGGGCGGGCATAAACTACCTGTAATAACACTATTCAGGGATGAGGTGGCTCCAAAGACTTGGTTGAGAGGGGGCTACTGGCTAAGCCATAATTTTCAGAAACTTTATAATAAAAAAACAACAATTTTTACAATACAATTTCAACTCGTATGTTT
This sequence comes from Chaitophorus viminalis, assembly GCA_025469195.1. NCBI lineage: Eukaryota > Metazoa > Arthropoda > Insecta > Hemiptera > Aphididae > Chaitophorus > Chaitophorus viminalis. The sequence continues at coordinate 114,231 of JAIPRK010000068.1, forward strand.
TTAGTTTTTGAAAACGCATAAATTATATAATCTATTTGATTAAAAAGATCCATTGCATTGTAAATATTTATCAGGCATAATGCTGTATTTATATATATATATATATATGTATATATTATTAAGTCATAGTTAAGTATTTTTTGAATATAATAATTTATTTTTTATTTTTTTTTATTAAGTTTTATAATTTATGATATTGCTTAATTGCAATAATTAATAATACAGGTAATGCACTTAACAATTAATAGCTAAATAATTAGGGTTTTCAATTTAATATAGTTCATGTATTTTACCATAATACATTATTACCGTCTCCCAAAACCCCTTCTCGATTATATTGCTGAACCTCGAACTTATACAGTATACTGCTTATAGCATTTGAAAATATAATACTATGTAGAATAACTTGTACTGAGTTGCACACACACTGTTTTGTCAACAACTACGCAGAGCTGCAGAGGAAAATTAACTACCTACCCATATGTTACTATCTTATAAAGTTAAAAATTTATAATGACTACCAGTTACGGTAATACAGTATAAATAAACAATGCTATCCTTTTTGTATTTTTTTATTTTTTTTTGTGATGTTCCATTTCTAATTTCTAGTTATCCGCATACTCCTAATGATCTGGCAATTCACATAGCTATTATCCTTTTTTCTTTTCTTTTGACGAATTTGTATTGAAACTTCCCACCTGGATATCCGAACGGGGGACTATTTGACATCCAGATATATTATTTAACTCAACAGTCATCATTTCATCATCATCCTCAAGAAAGTATTAAAACTGTTATTTCTTATTCTTGCCTTCAACATATCCTTCCATTGCACTAAGTTCACTACAAACTCAACTATGACTACTAGTGCTACCACCGATTATTGATCGCTACTTCTCTCCATTACCCCCTTTTAATCGCATTTTGTGATAATCAAGAGTTGCTGCGAATCTATTCTAGCCCCGGACCCACACAGGTATATTAATTATTTTTACTAATCGGTTATAATTTATCTATTTATATTTGATATTTGAATTATATGTGGTTGAGTTTCATATCTATCTTAGGTAATTATTGTTTTATACAAAGTCATAACTCATAAGTCATAGATATAAACAGAAGTTTTGTCTCGGGTATTTTAATCCATAAATGTCGTATATTGTCGGCTATATACTTATGTTCTTAACGCTCGTTAATTTGTGATTATGAATTCTGAATTCATGACGTGAAGTAAATAACAAATAAAAGTAAAAAACTGTATTTATTTTACAGTCGTCCCGACTAAACATGTTATTAATTACTTCTAAAATTAGCCGAAATGGAGAAATTATTTTCATTCCCCTCCGAGTATAATAGAATACCACCTTGTAGGAGCAGACACATTTATAAAAAAAATCTCATTTATATACATATTATGTACATATATTTATAGTAGCGTTAAATGTCTACTGATACAAACTTATTTTGGCTTATTGGTAATGAAATTTAATTGGGTTCATAAAGACTTATAGAGGGATTTATTGTTTTTTTCTCATTCAAATATTAAATTGCATTTATTACTTTATTAGTTTATTACAACATACTGAGAAATCGAAAATATTCTATTTTTTTCTTGATATAGCTAGGTAACTCACAGCTGTTATAGTATATATACGTAAAATAAAATCATAGTAATTTTAAAATATAATTAGATATGGGCACATTTTATATATACGGAAGATGTAATTATAAAAATTATATAAATTAATTAACTATATTTATAGATGTATGGACACAAATCGAATAGTATACATTTTCTTACGTGTTATGGTGCGCCATTCAAATTAATTATACATAGTTGAACATTTTGATTTGTTCACGTATATACGAATATATATATACTATATAAATAGGTAACACACAGCATTATTATAATATTATACACTTAAAATTACTATTTTTATTTATTAAATTATTTTCAATCAAGTAAACGCAAAAACATTTGTATTTGCGATTTTTTGATTTTACGATAACTATCGTCTATCCGCTAAGTATGATTTATAATATCAACGGATGTTATGGTATTATATGGGTTTACGAGTTTAGTTCTGAACCGCAACAATTAGCAAAATTATTTCTTTGATCTATAATATAATTCAGAATTTTGAATTATTTCATTTTCATGAATAATATACATATGTCATTAAAATTAGTATAATAAATTAGTATTAGTATTGTAACCGCTGATACTAACTATAAAAGTAATATTTCTATTTTTAAATAGGTACTTGGTACATTTCATTTTAAAAGTATTGAATGGGCTATTTTCTTCAGAAAATGGTTAAGTAAAATGCACATCTTCTGCAGTAATAATTAATAACTATTCACTATGATAACATAATTTTAACAATAAATTATAATTTTGTTTTCTTCTTAAAACTGTCATACTCAAATTATGCCAAGTTAGAATCATAATTGAATACTGATTAAACTCCACAGTGAGGTGAACGATATTCTTATACCTAGTGCCCTAGTGGTATTTTAAACTGAAAAATAATGTACCATAGCTCTCAAAAAAGAAAAAAGAAAAATCAGTGACTGAGGTCAGGTATATCCGTTTACGTATTTTCTTTGATGGTTAAAATAGTAATAAAACCAAATTTTTGGGGAAAGAAGCTCCCCCGAGCTTCTTTCCATGGTTGATTTTAACTTTAAAAATCACGGTACGAGGTCACATAACTTATTCGCCGTCCCATCTTATACCACCAACTATAGTTCCGCATCATTCTTTCCTGGAGTACTTATTTTGGCTAATAGTGTTGCTAGTAAAATTTTTTTTTTTTTTTATGTCACGCTAAGTTTTTAAACAAAATGTTTATATAGAATTAAGTTTTGCTGTTAATCAAATTAAATATTACCAAATCTCAATATCTTCTCTGTATTATATTATTGTTATTTTGTCTTGTAACTATTAGTTTTATTGTTCTAAAGTCATATCATGTTTATATTTTTTTTAATGAAAATATTTATGTATACATAATATACATAGTATACATGTATGTATAGCACATTAAGTATCCATTATCTACTACTATTTTCTATTTGTAAGTTTTCATTGTAATTGATTATTTACTACTGTACTAATGTCAAATGTTCAAAAGGGTCCTCACCCGTTTATTTATAATAAAATAAAAAATAAATTTTAAATAAGGCAGGTTTAACTTTTCATGGAAAATGTCCAGTGCTTATACGAGTAAACGGCACACATTTTATTATAACATATTTTCAGAAATTATGAAATGTCTATAAAATACAAGTATAAAACATAAGTATTAAATATAATTAAATAGATCGAAAAATGTGAAAAAGTATACACTCTCACAACTCACAAGTCAACATCTTCTAATTCTTCTATCCAAAACCATCCCTAATTGCGATGATCGGAGCAATATCCTTCTGGTTAAAATCGTGTAGACAGATAAAAAAAAACATCACATGCCATTATAGTCAAATCAATATATTCCTCATTTCATTCACGATTTAAAATATAAATGAATGTATGTAATTTTAATTTATTTGATTTAATATCCCGTAATAATAACTAGTATTTGTGATGACAAATAAAATGTATAAGCTACATTTTTACTCAAACGCATTATAATTTACTGAGTTCTATGTCATTATAAATTATAAATTATTATTTACGTTCCTAACTATACTGATTATAAACAACCAGAATTCTTAAAACCTTGAGTAAAATTTAAAAAAATTTTCAAATAAATAAAAATATCAATTAACTCTTAATAGTGGGTGTTAATAATTAATAATTTTTAGACGTATCACGTATACAAAACCTTGAAAATATAATAACGCAACCAGTCACCAGACGATGTCATTATATGAAAGGAATATTATTATTGCCAATGAGGAATTTATTGCAATGAATTATAAACGCTTTAAAAAACTTGAATATTTATTAAATTAGAATATTTTTTTTTTTATAAGACCAAATAAAATATATAAAGCCATCTGATGGGATACAGGAGCGTTAGGCCGGGCCACTAAAATTGTATAGTTTATCATTTGTCGTTTCGCTCCTTAGTACATAATTTGTATGTATGATCTAGGACTGATATGAGTCTTTTAATATTTGTATCTTTTATGAGTTCAAAAGCAATTCTGTTTAATTGCTAGATTTATAAATGTTCATCCCATTTACAATATTAATTTTTTGTCGGCTGTTAGGGAATGATTTTGTACCAGTGCTTATATTTTAACTATTATATGTACTTTATGATATTTTATAATACTAATCTAATGAATTATTTAAATTAGAAAGCGTGAATATAAAAACATCTCGTTGGTTAATAGTATTACTGTATGAGACACGGCATATAGCATATAGAAGAGTACTTATATATAACTAGTATTTTCAGTACGGTTTAAGAGTTTTTGAGGTATTTTACGAAATATAGTCATTCAAATTTTATCGAGATAGAAAAACGAATCTAAAAACATTATTATAGTATTACTCAAGCAAATATTTCAACAATATTGATGTGTATAACAAATTTGTATTTAAAATCGACCGTGTTTAAGAATAAATTGAATATTTTGTAATAAGAGTAGTATCATATATTACAGATTTTGCATAAAATATATATAAAATAAAATATATAATAGCTGAAGAGATATTTTACTAATTGGTTTGGTTCTTTTATGTGCACAATATTTTTACTATTATTAGAAATTGCTTTAAACTTTAAAATCAATTCGTTTAAGATTCATAAAGAAAATGTAAGAATTAAATATTTGTAGTGCTTCGTAAAAATGTAACGAAAATGCTGGGAATAGCTTTAATAAAATATATAACTCTATTAGTTTATAGTTATACAGTTATATTACAATATCATAGAAAAAAACTACAATTTGTCTGTATTTTGTACTCTGTAGTATCTACATATTAGGTTTGTCCAAACACCATGTCGAACTAATTCATAATGGTTCAGAATTTAAAATACGGTTATTTTACGTTTATTTCATTGGTCATGAACGTCTAAATCAATTCTGAAGTAGTTCGATGTGGTAATGGAACAAACTTAAAAAGTCTATAAAATGTATCTTATGAATAATTTATTTTGTAATTTTTAATGAGTAGTAACGAGTTTGAGCAAAGTTGGTTCAAGTCAAATTAGGCAGTTGTTGACTGAGCATCTCATAAAAATAATACTTAAATCGTAATTTACAACAATTTAATAAATCAAAAAATTGATTTATTCTTTTAATTTTCTACTTGTTACTTAGGTATAGTAAGTCTATTTTATTTTACATAAAGATAATTTTATCATATGGTAGTGCATATAGTGGTTAGTGATGCAATATTGACATGAAGGATCCACTAGGATTAAGGGGTGGGTGAATGATAATGTTGTATTGGTCTTTTGAAGTTGAAATCAAAGCATCAATTGCTTTTATTACTTTTACTCAATTATTCGGAAAACTGTAAAGAAATTAAAAAAAAAAATGACATTCTCAAAGTACCAACAAGATAAAATTTTCTTTCAGAAATGTATCTGGCTTGTATATAATATAGGATATAGGTACAATAATCCTGATCAATATCCTGTAGTATACAAAAAAAACTCACATCATAGTAAAACCAACAAATTCCACATTTCACACAGAATCTAAAAATATTTAATAAACGGTAAATATATTATGTGTTTTAGAAAATATTTTTATGTTTTTATTTACGAAATTTGCAAATTTATCTTATCACATTGAACATTGAATACAATTTCATTCGTGTATTTCATATAGTTATTACTAATGAACACAAATAAACTAATAACTTATTAGCTTATTACAAAATTATGTCAATTGCTATAACTTATTTTTTGTTATAGGAATGCTTTTAATTTAAACTAAATATTTTCATTTAAATTAAGATCATGGTTTATGTTAAAAGAAATAGTAAGATGTAAAGGCGTTATATAACGGGTAAACGTTAAAATAATATATTGATATGACATATTAATATATTATATGTATGCAGGATTGATCACTCTGTTTTTCAATTTTTCCATATAGTCAACAAAAGTTAGTAAAATATAAACAAACGCAGTGGACTATACCATTGTTTACAATAACAAGATATTGAAGCTATTGCTATATTATTATTCCATTTATGAATTGGAAAAATATAATTTCAGGAAAATGCATTGTAAACAAATTGTGATCCTTATATGCGGAAGTAGGAGAGTAGTTCCATAGTTGTACTAAGACTTGTACAGAGTACAGACGTTGGGAAACAAAATATGACCTAAATAAATTAAATAAATACAGTGAAATTCAGTACGAATGGATTATTTTACGCGTTTGTTTGAGAAACTACTTTGAACTATCTTGCATAATATCATCTCCTGCAAATACGATACATAGATATGTGCATAATACAAATAAAATTATAGTATCATAAAAATCGATCAAATTATCTATAATAGCGTAATATCGGTAATACTATTAATATGTATATACATAATAATAATGGCATAATTGAGGGAGGGAAGAATGATGGGGGAAATCGCTCCCTCCCACGGGTCTGGGATTGCTTAATATTCATAAATCTATTGAAATATTTAATAGTTTTGCAAATATTAAAAAAAAAGAAATATAGATCTTGGTTTGTAAATAAAAATATGCTCTGTTCTATCATATATCTAAAATTGGGGGAGGGGTTGACCTTCCTAAACATCGTTCCCTCCTCTGAGGTGCTGTGTTAAATCAAGTCACTGCATAATAACGACAATTTTGAAGTTTTGAGAAAGTAGTCCCTGACGTAATAATTCGATAAAAATTACAATGATGAGCCGTATAAAATAGTAGATACGATATTATATCTAAACACTATACGTCTATAAACATATACATTAGACGCGTTCCTAAGGTTATTTCATTTCTGTCGACTAGACGAACGTCACTTGTTTGACTGACACTCGTATAAAAGTACGGTCGGGATTAGGTAGTCCAGTAACTATTATACTTCCTGCACATACACATTAAATCCAACAAGACATTAGGCGGTACACCTTATCACAACAATGATCGAATTATGGACTATTATAGTGATAGTTTGTTTGGTGAGTGCAGCAAAATAATCTTATTATTATACTTACTATAAAATGAAAGCTTAGATAAATCGATAGGCAAAAGTATACTAAATTAATCAATATAAAAGAACTTGGATTTTTTTCATTTCCAGTATTTTCTATGAACCTACATAATTTAGTATTGGTACATTGTTTCAAATATCAACAAATGTTTTTGTTCACGCGACTCGTCTAAAATTACCGATTACTTTGAGGTATCGACACTCCTTTACCTATTAAAGTACAAGACAAATACAATATTAATATTTTATATATTTATATGTACTTAATAACTATAATGTCAGAGGATCTCAATACTTGCATGTTATAAAACTCATGAATAAATAATTATTCTAAGCTTTTCTAGAGATTCAATAGTTTTATCCAATAGGTATACATATTATTTTCTTATTCCATTTTGTGATATGGGTTAATTGATCTGTAAGAAATTTTTTTTATGCCTTTAAATCTAAAATTTAGACCAAACTATACCAAAATCACGAAAATTTGACACTTTTTTGTATTTATACGTATATATCTACAAAACTTTCAATTCTAATACTTAAGCTTGAAAAAAAACATTTGTGAGGGCCGTGTACATAACAAACCTTTATCATCTAAAATATGATAAATTATATATTCATATGCGTTAAGCACTGTTTTTTATACATTATACTAAGATATGTCATGTACAAAAACGATTATAGACAAAAGTTTCGGATGCCGGGAGGTGCACGAACGCTGCCCGGTTGCCACTCGAACCAACCCTGTTTCATGTACTGAAATCCTTTCGGACTTAATTCACCACGCATGACTGGCTTCTCGCGTTCCCTCGTGACTAGGGAGCCGAACGATTAACTTCAAGTTTAAGGATACGGAGTAATCCTGTAAACTAGTAGGATAGCTACAAATATTCATCAACAAAAACGATAGTATTTTTAATACAATTCAATATATATATATATATAACAGCTAAGCACCTGATACAGGAATTTTAATTTAGAATATTAAGCGAAACGAAGAATTAAAATTAGTTAGTATATAATCAAAGATTACTGAAATAGTGCAGTGGATTTCAAATAATAAAATACATATAGTTGGCTCTTAAATAGTCTAATGTAAAATATACAATTTCATTGTATAGCATTACAAGTGTGCTTAAAAATATATTGTGTACAAATCGAATTATAAAAACTGTACAAAACAATATTTTTAATGCACTCCCTATCCACCCCCCCCCCTAAATAGCCGCCGTAAAAATAACTATTTATTATATCAAAAGGAAAATAATGTTTTGTATGATTTCAGTCGCAAAATGAATTGTCTTGGTCATTAAAATATCCAAACGACTACGGGCCAACGTTGTTTAAGGGTGCAGGTAACAATAACGTGACATTCGACTTCATTGTGGTAGGGGCGGGGAGCGCGGGTGCTACGGTTGCGGCCCGTCTGAGTGAAGTACCGGAATGGAACGTTCTACTGTTGGAGGCCGGGGGTGACCCGCCGGACTTCACGGAGATCCCGGTGATGTATAGTGAGGCGTTAAGGAGTCCGTACGACTGGGCGTTCATGACGGAACCCCAGCCGAATCTGTTCAAAGGCTTGGAAGGCGAGAGGAGTCTGATATCCCGGGGCTTGATGTTGGGGGGTTCGTCGTCCATAAACGCAATGATGTACATGCGGGGCACGCGACAAGACTTTGCGGATTGGGAACGTTTGGGCAACGTCGGATGGGGTTTCGATGACGTGCTGCCGTACTTCCTCAAGTCGGAAAACTTCACCGGGCCCAAGCGAGCCGACCCGGAAGCGCTGCACGGTATGGGCGGTCCGCTCACTGTCAGTCCTCTCGAGACGGTGGACCCACTGTTTCCGGTGGTGGCAGACGCGTGGCGCCGTCTGGGCGTGACCGAAGTGGACGACCTGAACAGGATTGCGCCGCCCGTGGTCGGGTACGGCAAAGCGGACAGCACTAACCGGAACGGACTTCGGTGCAGCACGTTAAAGGCGTTCCTGTTACCGGCCAGCCGCCGGCCGAATCTGTTCGTGTCCAAAAACACCCGGGTCACTCGGGTGCTGCTGAGCGATGGTGGTGTTGATGGCGTCAGAGCTACAGGGGTGGAGTTTCTGACACCGTGGGGAGAGGTGAGGAATGTGTTCGGAACGCGCGAGGTGATAATGTCTGCAGGGGTGATCATGAGCCCACAGTTACTGATGGTGTCCGGCGTGGGACCAAGGCAACACCTACGCGAGCACGGTGTGCGCGTGGTCAGCGATCTGCCGGTTGGTCACAATTACCAGGACCACGTGACATTCCCGGGCCTCGTGTTCAGCGACCGCAAGCACCGGCCCCGGGCTGACGTGGCAAGGGAGGCCGACCAGCTGGTCAGGCGAACCGTCGAGCTGACGTCAGCCGGCGTGGCCACGATGGGCATCACGAACCTGATGGCGTTCGTCCGGAGCACGCGACATGCGGATCACGCAGACATACAGATGATACATATTAGGTTACCGGTCAACAGCACGCGTAGCCGGACGCCGGGTGGTAGGAGCAAGATGTCCGACTTATTCGGCTTCTCGGACGCCACGGCCGCACTGTACGACCGGTTGAACTCGGTCAGCGACACGCTTCTGGTGTTGCCGGTCAACGTGAACGCCCGGAGCACCGGCCGGATCGCACTAAGATCCGCGGACCCGAGGGCGTATCCGAAGATCTACCCCAATTACTTGTCCCGAGAAGACGACTTCGAGACGCTGTTGCGTGGCATCGACTACGTGGTGGACCTATCCAGGACCGAGCCGATGGTCGCCGCGGGTCTGGTGCTGGAACCGATAGAATTCCCGGGTTGCCGCCAATACGCATGGGCAACCCGTGACTATTGGGCATGCGCCATCCGCACTGTGGGCACGTCGTTCTATCACGCGGTGGGCACGTGCAGAATGGGACCGGACAGCGATCACCGATCCGTCGTTGACCTCGCGCTCAGGGTCCGAGGTGTGCGTGGGCTGAGGGTCGTGGACAGTTCGATCATGCCCAAGATCATTTCGGTTAACACCAACGCGGCGACCATCATGATTGCCGAGAAGGCAGCCGACATAATAAAAAAATGTCACGGCAAGTTTATATAATGTAACAATCTAAAATAATATAATATAGTAGTATATAGTAGTTCAAGCAGAGGCGTTCTCAGGACTTTTTGGGTTGGGGAATATGACAATTTATTAAAAAATTAACCGGCTGTGTCCCAATACCTTGTTTCTTAATTAAAAACAACATATACATTATAGTATAACAGAATATTATAGTTTTACAAAATTATATCCATTTTAATTTATATTGTATATTATCTACGGCAATAAAGATAATAATCTGTATTCATAGACACCACGAATGATATATTTTGATTCTGAACGGAATAAAGGAATCTATTAGTTTTACAGTGATGTGTTTTTTTTATTTTTTTTATTTTTTTTTAAGTGTCTGTCATCACGTTTTCGGGCAGTAAAATGCTTCAATGGTAACATGGTAACGTTTTCGAAGTATTTTGAATTTTTTTGACTTATTTTTAGACAGTTTAAATTTTCGATTATTGTAAGTTTTTTTTTTTTTGAAATATCTATAAAAAAAAAAAATTGGCTGTCCGAAAACTCTTGAAAATATAATTTAAGAAAATTTTTTTATGACCGTTTGAAATTTAAATGTTTACGAAATCGTATACTATTGCATTATATTCCAATTAAAATATAACATACTCAATTATAATAAACTTATTTTAGACCAACATATCATCTCCATTCAGAATCATTATCCATATACAATGATACTTATCATTGCATTCAAATTTAACAAATTCATTATAATTACCTATCCTATGAACGAGGTGCACTCAAAATCAAACAGATTTTTATTGATTTTATTTAGTTTTTTGATTATTATTACTTAATAACAGTGAAATAGGAAACTCCATATTATTACCTAAAAAAGGCCAATGTGGTGATCCATCCCCTTTATCCCCCTGTGAGAATTCCAATAAGTTCAAGTTCAATACAGCATCACACTTCGGCTCATTGAAGTAATTTTATAATCTATATATAGATGATATTGAATTCCAATATTATAGGCTGCGACTGCATATTTTCTATGAAGAATTATATTACGTGTTCCATTTGCGATATTTTTTTTTATCACTTTCCCATTGTAGATTATTATGTAAATTCCACTCGACAATTCGACATTATATTATTTATGAGTCTTTTCACTTTTTTTCCGTAATTAAATTATTCATGTATCATTTGATTATTCAAATAAAATAATATTAAAATACCATAAAATAATTCACGATACCTTCCTGCAGTAGTACGACGAAAACGTCCATGAACAACGGAATACCGATTCTCAAGCTATTATTGCCATACGAAAAAAAAACATTCATACTTTCTCATGGTGTGCAAATGTGGAGGATATCATTTGCTACTAAGTGCTTTTTCTGTTTAGAAGCACTAAAAGCTTTCCATGAAAGAAATGCTCTGTGTATTAAAAACACATGGTTTCCGGAAAAAATTACAAAACGAACACAAGTTGTCTCGTTCATCTACTTGCGCTGTAGTATGATCCAAGCAAAATTGATCCTATATACACATGCACTGATACTATTTTTGTTGTGCCATAATCAGAGTCAGAATTCAGAACACATTATATATAATTTCCAAATGTCTTCATAATTCCAATGCTTTATTATCAACGCTTTCTTATTTACAAATTTTAATCAATCCAAAGCATATCTACGTAGTAGCATCACGTTCAAATAGGTATAATTCATTACATTTATGTTATCTATATTATTCATGTATGTTGTTGCTACTTATTTATAGCGGATGTATAACATATTGGTATATCCCCAAAATAAATACAAATATGAAATATTACACAAAATATAATATTATGTACTAACATATTAATATAAAACAGAAAATAGACATTCCCATAAACATAAAACATATAAATTGCAAATATAAAAAACACCCCATGTACAAGTTCATCAGTTCATTATCAATACCATCGATTCAGTTGATGAACTCCAGATGACTATTTTCCGTAAGATCATGTAAGTACTAAATATATATATATATATATATCTTTGTAAATTATTAAATACGAGTATAAATAAAAGACTTCAACTTTTTTCCTTTGTTTGAAAGGCATTTCCTAAAAACGCTCCCTAGTTATGATTTAAATATAATTCAAAAGGCCTTAAATCATTCTCAATTACTTAAATATAACTAGGTTCCCCAACCCAGATACAGTATATTTATCTTATTATAAAATATATAACGTATTCAGTGTTATGTAATAATGTGATATTATATTTGTGTCGAGCTGTAATCTAGCAGCAAAAAGCTAGTCGACACTTGGCCCGTGGTGCTTTGAGAAGAAAATATCATATACATAAAACGTAAAATAATACGTATTTAGACAAACCGTACAACCTAGTCACGTGCATTAAGTATAGGTAAAATACGCATTGTATGTTCATTGCGACTTTCGTCGTCTTTTTAGCAAAGTTATAAGATCAGAATGTATGTATGTTTGTATGTCTATTAAATTAAATGTATAAGTATTGTCTGGTTTTAATCATGTAAATACGTATAAAAAATATTGTCTAAAGCGTTTGAATATAGATTCCGTATGCATAATTTAACGTCGTGTGTTAGTAGAAGTCCCTATTTTACGTTAATAATTTTAATAACTTTTTAATAACTTATTATTAAAAGCCAAAGCCCCTTCTTCCCGATTATAATGCTACACCTTAATACTATGGACTATGGAGGACAACTCTTGCATACTCATTGTTTTGTCAACCACTACGTAGAGGAAAATTGGCTACCTACCTATGTATATTTACAATTTACATATTTTATAAAAACCAGTTACGGTATTGCAGTAAAAAAAAAAAAAAAAAATGCAATTTTTTATACTTATTAATTATAATTTATCTATTCATTTTAAATTTGAGGTTTAGTTTCATACCTATCTTATATTTTGTCTTGTATAATGTAATAATTCATAAGTAAATATAGAAATTTACAATAACATGATGTTATTGGTAGGTGAATCCCTGCAGGTAATTGAAAAAAATAAACCTAAAAGCATTTTCATCATTTTATAAATATAATGTTTAACAAATATACGTATGATTCATAAATTAATTTATCTAAGCCACAAGGAAATAAAAAACATGTTCATGTTCGTTAACAATTATATTATTTTATCTACAATGAGTACCTTATATAGCTGTATTAAAATGATTAATGATTATTTGTGTTTTTAATATTACAATAAATAGTTCATAAACGTTTTTGTTAACAATTAATTTTAATTTAAATGAATAATTACCATAAAAAATGTTTTATTAGATGGATAATTTAAGTTATGTAGTAAGTTATGACATAAAGAGTTGAATTTTAAAATAATGGTAGTAATAAGAGTCAAATAAAAATTATAAGAACATTGGATTTTTTCAAATTTACACTAATTTTTTTTTTGAACTATCCAATAAAATAGATATGTATATGGAACGTTATATTAATATTTTTAAGTAAATTTCTTCATTTTTCAGGTATTTTGATCTTTAAATTTTGTTTTTTATAGTTCGCCAAACACTTATGCTCTAAACGCTCGTTAATTTACGATTATGAAGTGAAGTAAACACGTTAGCGTAGTAGGTACATAAAAGTAAATAACTGTTTTAATTTTACAGTTGTCCCGACTAAACATGTTATTAATTATTTCTAAAATTAGTCAGAATGGAGAAAGTTGTTTTTGTCTCCCTCCGAGTATAGTAGAATACCACCTTGTAGGCAGACACATAACTTATAGGTAAGGCCCGGCTTTACATTGCAAAAAATCCATGAAATATTCAAATTCATACCATAAACATGCTAAACAAAAATGTATTACAAATTAGTATAGTATTAGTATACTAAAGTATACTAGATAAATATCTAAATGAGAATAATAATCTCATTTATATACTTATATACGTAGTATATATTATCACTATGTATATAATATATTTGAAGTAGCGCTAAATGTCTACTGTTATAGATTTATTTTGCTTTATTGCCTATTTGTATTGAAATGTAGTTTGGCTAATAAAGAGTTATAATGATGTTCTATTGTTTTTTCTCATTTATATATCAAATTACGAATACATTTATTAGTTTATTACAGCATGCTCATTGCTGAGAAACAGTGGCGCAACAACCGGGGCGGATGACGATGCCTGTCCGGTAGATACTTAATTTTGACTAATTAAGGTATTTAAATTGGCTTTAGGTATTTAGCAGATCTCGTGGCCTATTTCGTTTAAGGCGGTGGATTGGATTATCTGGGAGTGATAGGGAGGAGAGGTGAGAGATAAAAGGTTAGGATGATTAATAGTATTTTTATGAAATTTTTTATAGTGATTCGACGCAATTACGGAGATTATTGGAATTTTCAAGTTATTATGAAGAGTAAGATTGCTGACATACCAAGAAGAGTTGGTTAAGAGTCAGAGATTCAATTAAGTTAGAGTTTTTAGAGGTTCTCCAAATTTTTATGCTATAGGTCAGCGGTTCTTAACTTGTGGTCCGCGGCCCCCTGGAGGCCCACGATACTCATGTCAGGGGTCCGCAGCAGCCTTAAAGCTTTTCAGTATTGAGTCCAATGTTCAAAAACTAGTGTCTCGAATGCAACACCAACCATTACATTAACCAAATAAAAACTTTATTTCATAAATATTAAAAATAAAATTATTTATTTTACATTTTTATGAAAAATTAAGTTTAAAAAGAATAATTATAAATGTGTGTGTGTGTTTTGTTACGTCTACTTATATCTAATTTGTATAGATAATATGAGATGTTTAAAAAGGTATTCGAAAAAAAAATTGGCTAGGGGGTCCACGATTTCTAAAAATCTTTCATCAGAGGTCCGTGATCTACAAAAGGTTAAGAACCGCTGCTATAGGTCATTGCCGGTCGAATGATTTGTTTATACCTATATGAGAAGTTTATTTTTAAGAGAGAGATTAGAACGCAGGATGTGCCTGAATTTATAGAGTTTTAGACTGAGGGAAGATTTTTTGTTTTTTATATGGATTGTCCAAGTTAATTTTTTGTCTAGATGGAGTCCAAGATATTTTACAGAGTTTTGTGTTTGAGTTATTTTGTTATTTAATATTATTAGTTGACTTTTTTTATGACCAAGATTAAATGTGATAAGAGTTGATTTTCGTTAACTTTTATTCTTCATTTGTGAAACCAATGTTGTAGGATTATAAGATGTTCTTAAAGATGGTTTATGGCAGTTTGTAGAAATTGATTGAAAGACAAAATCATGGTATCGTCGGTAAAGGTAGCTTGAGTAGAATTATTTGAGTGTAGTATGTCGGAGGTAAAATGATTATATAGAATGAATATTATTATTATTATATTATTGAATATTATCAACGATTCAGTGTACTTGGTGTAGAGCAGAATGATTGTTTCAAAAACCAAACTAGGTATTGGTAATTATATTTTTCTCCGTTATAATTCGGTTGATTCTTTTAAGGAGGAATTTTTCAAGTATTTTTGATAGAGAAGGAAGATGACTTATTGGGTGATACGAGGAAGGAAGAGCAGGGAGTTTTCTTGGCTTATGAATAATAAATTACCACTATTATTGACTGTTTCCACGTAGTTGGGATATACGACAGGCGTATAATGGAGTAATATATGAGAGAGGTGTGTGATGGCTTTTTTTGGAAGACGTTTGATGATTCTATTTGTTATTAAATCATGTCCAGGAGATTTGTTATTGGAAAGTTTTTTTTTAATAATAAACTGAAGTTCAGAGGGAGAGGTATATTTTGTAGGTCGAGCTCGAGACATAGGGAGAGTTTGGGATAAAGATGATTAGGATACTTAGTGACAATTATCTTCCCTCTTTTCTAAAAAATACTCTTCAAAAATTTTATTAGGACAATTATCAAAATTATTTAAAATCTCTCACAACAATTAACAACTTCTTTTGAAAAGCTACAAAAAATATACTTCAACAAAAAAATATTACTCTTCCTCTTCGCTACACTGATAATACTTAAGCTATTTCTCACTCACAAGAAGCTAATTTGTCTCTGACCTAGAATCTAGATTCACTCCCGACTCCCCACCAGATAGTATTATTATTCTGATAATAAATAAAAAATGTGTCAGCATGAAAAAAAATTGACTACAAATACTTAAGTAAATATAGGGCCTCAGATTTATTTTGTCATTGGGGCCTAAAGATTAAGGTTGCGCTACTGCTGAGAAGTTGAAATACTATTTTTTATCTTGATATAAATCGCTATATCTATAGTATATATATATATATGTATACGTAAAATGAAACCATAATAATTTCAAAATATAATTAGATATAGGCCCATTTTGTTGAACAAATATATATATATATATATAAAGGAGATATAATTATATAAATGAATTATCTATATTTACAGCCGTTTGATCACGACTAAAATAGTATACATTTTCTCTAAAACTTTTACTTACAAACATATTATCATCAATGCTAAATGCAAAATCCATAACATATCTATGTAGTCGCATCACCTTCAGATAATTAATTGGATATATATATAGATATTATGACCTATATTATTCAAGTCTATAGATCCTACACATTTGGCACTTTTATCTTATGATACAATATAAATACATATATAGATACAATATATATTGATGCAATAAAATATTATGTGTTTATGTCGAGCTTTGATTTAACAGTATAAAGCTTCTAGTCGACATACATAGAGAGCTCTGAGAAGAAAACATAAATGTTTCATAAAATAACAGGTATGTAGATAAGTTGTACAACCCCAACACGTGCAGCAGCTAAAATACGCATTGTGAGTTTGGCGATATTCCCGGTCCTTATAAATATAGTTATATTAATATAAGTAGTATAGTAATATTAGTATCATAAAAATCGATCAAATAATTTTTTGTATCACAATATCGGTAGTGCATAATACATAATAACGGTGGTGTATTTGAAGGGGTGAACATGATGGAGGCAATAACCACCTCTCAGGATCACGAATCTGGGATTGTTTAATATTCATAAATCTATTGCATTATTTGATAGTTTTGCAAATATTAAAAAAATAAATATGGATCTTGTTTTGTAAATAAGGATATGTTTTGTTCTATCATATGTCTAAAATTGGGAAGTTGAACTTCCTTAACATTGGCCCCTGCTTAATAGTGTTGTCTCAAGTTATGCCACTGCATAATAACGACAATTTTGAAGTTTTGAAAAAGTAGTCTCTGACGTAATAATTCGATAAAATATACAATGATGTACCATATAAAATAGTAGATACGGTATTATATCTGAACACTATACGTCTATAAACATACTCATATACATCAGACGCGTTCCCAAGGTTATTTTATTACGGTCGTCCAGACGAATGTTACCTGTCTGACTGACACTCGTATAAAAGTACGGTTGGGATAAGGTAGTCCAGTAACTATTATACTTCCTGCGCGTACACATTAAATCCAACAAGGCATTAGGCGGCAGACCTTATCAATAGAACAATGATCGCATGGACTATTATAGCGATAGTTTGTTTGGTGAGTGCAGCAAAATAATCATAATATTATACTTACTAGTTCCTATAAAATGAAAGCTAAAATAAATCGATAGGCAAAAAAATAAAAAATTAATCAATATAAGATCACTTGGATTTTTTCATTACCAGTATTACCCATATACCTACATACTTTTGTAATACATATTACATATTTACATATTACAAATATATATATTTGTTTTAATACATATAGTAGGCTCTTGAATATAAAATATACAACTTGAGTCAAATTCATTGTATAGCATTACAAGTGTGCTTAAATATATATTGTGTAAAAATCGAATTATAAAAACTGTATAAAACAATGTTTTGAATCAAAAGGAAAATAACGTTTTGTATGATTTCAGTCACAAAATGAATTGTCTTGGTCATTAAAATATCCAAACGACTACGGGCCGACGTTGTTCAAGGGTATAGGTCACAATAACGTGACATTCGACTTCATTGTGGTAGGGGCGGGGAGCGCAGGTGCAACGGTTGCGGCCCGTCTGAGTGAGGTACCGGAATGGAACGTTCTGCTGTTGGAGGCCGGGGGTGACCCTCCAGACTTCACAGAGATCCCGTTGATGTATAGTGAGGCGTTAAGGAGTCCGTACGACTGGGCGTTCATGACGGAACCCCAGTCGAACCTGTTTAAAGGCTTAGAGGGCGAGAGAAGTCTGATATCCCGGGGCTTGATGTTGGGGGGTTCGTCGTCCATGAACGCAATGATGTACACGCGGGGCACGCGACAAGACTTTGCAGATTGGGAACGTTTGGGCAACACTGGATGGGGTTTCGACGATGTGCTGCCGTACTTCCTAAAGTCGGAAAACTTCACCGGTCCCATGCGAGCCGATCCGGAAGCGCTGCACGGCATAGGCGGTCCACTCACCGTCAGTCCACTCGAGACGGTAGACCCGCTGTTCCCGGTGTTGGCGGACGCGTGGCGCCATCTGGGCGTGACTGAAGTAGAAGACCTAAACAGAATTGCGCCGCCCGTTGTCGGGTACGGAAAATTGGACAGTACCACCCGGAATGGTCTCCGGTGCAGCACGTTAAAGGCGTTCCTATTACCGGCCAGCCGCCGGCCGAATCTGTTCGTGTCCAAGAACACCCGGGTGACCCGTGTGCTACTGAGAAAAGACGGCAGTGGCGATGGCGTCAAGGCCACAGGGGTGGAGTTTCTGACGCTACGGGGTAAGAAGAGACAAGTGTTCTGCACGCGCGAGGTGATACTATCCGCAGGGGTAATCATGAGCCCGCAAATACTGATGGTGTCCGGCGTGGGACCCAAGCAACACTTGTGCGAGCATGGCGTGCGCGTAGTCAGCGACCTGCCAGTTGGTCACAATTACCAGGATCATGTGACATTCCCGGGCCTCGTGTTCAGCGACCGCAAGCACCGGCCCCGGGCTGACGTGGCAAGGGAGGCCGACCAGCTGGTCAGGCGAACCGTCGAGCTGACGTCAGCCGGCGTGGCCACGTTGGGCATCACGAACCTGGTGGCGTTCGTCCGGAGCACGCAACATGCGGATCACGCAGACGTACAGATGATACACATTAGGTTCCCGGTCAACAGTACGCGTGGCCGGACGCCGGGGGGCAGGAGCAAGCTGTCCGGCTTTTTCGGGTTCTCTGACGCCACGGCTGCATTGTACGATCGGTTGAACTCGGTCAGCGACACGCTACTGGTGTTGCCGGTCAACGTGAACGCCCGGAGCACCGGCCGGATCGTACTAAGATCCGCGGACCCGAGGGCGTATCCGATGATTTACCCCAATTACTTGTCCCGTGAAGACGACTTCGAGACGCTGTTGCGTGGCATCGACCACGTGGTGGATCTATCCAGGACCGAACCGATGGTCGCCGCGGGTCTGGTGCTGGAACCGATCGAGTTCCCGGGTTGCCGCCAACACGCGTGGGCCACCCGGGACTATTGGGTGTGCGCCATCCGCACCGTGGCCACGTCGTTCTACCACCCGGTCGGCACGTGCAGAATGGGACCGGATGGCGATCACCGATCCGTTGTTGATCTCGCGCTCCGGGTCCGAGGCGTGCGTGGGCTGAGGGTCGTGGACAGTTCGATCATGCCCAAGATCATTTCGGTTAACACCAACGCGGCGACCATCATGATTGCCGAGAAGGCAGCCGACATAATAAAAAAATGTCACGGCAAGCTTATATAATGTAACAATCTAAAATAATATAATATAGTAGTTTGAACACAGATATTCGCAGCACTCTTTATTAGGGGGAGGGGGTAATTAAATTTATTAAAAAGTGAGCCAGCTAAGTCCCTACACCTTCTTTCTTATATAAATGAAATATACATAATAAAAGATAACATAGTATTATATATAAATTTGCTTGATTTTTGGGCTAGTACATCAAGTACTTCTTAGGGATCAATCGGGACTTTTCTGTGGACAGCCAACAGACATCATGAGATTGTTATATCGTATATTATATACCGCAATAAATGTTATTTTAGGCAGCGACTATTATGTTTTCTACGAAGAATTATATTGCGTGTTCCGTTTGCAGTATTTATTATTATCATTTTCCCGTCGTAGATTATTATGTAAATTTTCCTCGACATCATAGTTTTTATCAGTCTTTTCACTTTTTTTTTTCACTGGAATTGAATTATTCATATATCATTTGATTGTTCAAATAAATTTTAATTAAATGCTATAAAATAATTCATGATAGCTTCCTGCAGTAGTACGATAAAAACGACTACAAACAAAGGAATACCGATTCTCAAGGCATTATTACCATACGAAAAAAAACTGCCATGCCTTCTCACGATCTGTAATTGTGGAGGACATAATTTGCTACCAAAGGTTTTCTCTGCTTAGAGGCACACAAAGGTTTCCAAGAATTATTTGCTCTTTGTATTTAAAACACATCACTATCAGAAAAAATTACAAAACGGACACAAGTATGATGACACAACATTCATCGAATTGCGTTGCCGTATAACGTCGTTTTCAAATCCGAGCAAAAAATAGCATCCAAACATATTAATATTCATTAAAAATTACAATTTCAAGGTATTGTATTATTATTGTAAATAGTTTTAAATTGTTAATTGTACCTATGGCTAATGTTATTTAGTCATTAGCTGATAATGGTTGGATAATGGTTAATTTCATTGGCTACTTGGCTAGTGTTTAGATTATCCTTTTTTTTTTTGATGGCTGAAGTCAGAAATTTTGACATTAGCCATAAAAATTGACATATTGTGTTAACTTAAGATTGGCCGACTAATCTTAATATTAGCCGTCTTTTGGACACTAGCTGTATACACACACACATATATTATACCTAACCTAACGCGTAGTAGGTACATAAAAGTAAAAAACCTTTTTAATTGTATAGTTGTCCCGACTAAACATGTAATTAATTACTTTTAAAAAATTAACAGGAATGGAGAAAACTGTGTTTATCCTCCTCCGAGTATAGTACAATACCATCCTATAGGCATAGACACATTATACCAAATGTCCTATTTGCTTAGAGACACACAAAACTTTTCATGAAAGATGTACTATTTGTATTAAAAACGCATCTCTACCGAAAAAAATTACAAAATGGACACAAGTATAAGTTGTTTCGTTCATTTATTGGCGCAGAGTAAGGCTACGGCTACAATGAAATCGGTTCCGATCCGATCCGGCAGTTAAACTCATCTGAAAAAAAAAACAAATAAATTTGTCTTCAGACCGACATATCCGACTAGTTAGTACGTCAGAAACATTTGGAACAGATAGATATAGCCACTATCGACAATATACACGATTTTGTTTTTTTCCGACTAGTCGGATTGTGAGATCAAATCGAATAAGATTGGAATTGGTTCTAATATGTAGCCTAACGTCTTTTTTATATCCGAGCACAATTGATCTTATATACCTGCAGTGACACTATAATATTTTATTTATATTGTGCCATCACAGGTACGAACAGACTTAGAGCTTAGACTACAAAATGTCCAAATGTCTTCAGCATTTAATGCTTTATTATCAACGCTTTCTTATATAGTATAATCATATGCTTATAATATCAAATCCATATATATCTATGTAGTCACATTATCTTCAGATAATTCATTGGATTTATATATATATATATATATATATATATATATTACCTATATTATTCATATCTGTAGTTTCTATGTATTTAGAATTTTTATTTTATTATACAATATATATATATATATATTTTTTGATAATTATGTCATAGTAACATATTATATATTTTTGTCGGGCTGTGATTTAACTGTAAAAAGCTCATAGTTGGCATACGTAGTGCTTTGAGAAGAAAACATACATATATTTCATAAAATAACAGGTACCTATATCGTTTGTAGACAAGATGTACAACCCAGACACGTGCAGTAGGTATAATACGCATTGTGCGTGTGGCGACTTTCCTAGTCCTTATAGGAATGTGTGTGTGTGTGTGTGTGTGTGTCTGCTTAAATATATATAAATATGTACTGTCTGTTTTTAAACATGTAAATACGTATAAAAAATACTGTCTACAGCGTGTAAATATAGAACCCGAGCATAATTTAACGTCGTCTAGGGTCTCCGTCGCATACCCAACAACAGCGTGTTTTTCGTAATAATTTATATTATTAAATATGCCGTCCCATCTGTCTACTATTTAATTGTCTATTGAATGTGTAGTATACGTTTATAGAATTCAAAACAATCTGTTCTTAAAAGTGAACCAAACATTCTATATTTTCAGCACTATTTTAAAAAATTAGGTGCCATTATTAAAATCGATTACTATGTAAGTAGTCTTATAAAATGATGCCATGTATACTAGAAAGTAAATAATTAGACAAATTAATATCGTTAATAGTGTATCTAAATTTATGAGTATATGGAAACTTTTTCATTAAGGTATTTTTACTAGGCATAATTTTCGAAAATGTAACTTAACTATACATATCCTTTGCAATTTAATATGCGTTAAATATCAGAATATAATAAATAAATACTAAGTAATAAGTATAAATGTCGCATCTATATCGCGTTATTGTACGTTTCACGAAATGGACAACGTTTGCATCCATTTCACGAACTGGAATCGGGATATCTCCACTTCACGTAATTACACGATATGGATACCTAAACTGTCATCAACGGAACTTTTTCCGTCATTTGGATGTCCAAATAGCGAAAATTAAAAAAGCTTACAAAATCTGAAAGCACGATTTTAATAAAATAAAAACTAATATGCAATTATATGAATTATTATTATATAAACTATTATTTATTTAGACTGAAGAATATACCTGCGCTGTTGGCTTGGTATCGATACCCTTTACTTTTACTTATTACTTATTTAATTTGGTTTTTACTAAATTTTGTATCGCCGAATTTATTTCGTCGAAGCTCTGTGGTTTATTGCCAGGTTTATCATTATTATATGAATCGAGTTTTTTATAAAACTAAATTTTTTCGTCAAACGAGATTATTTTATATTTATATTTATTTTAAGTATAAAATAATAAAATAGTATAGACACTAAACACACACGTATTAAAACAACCTTAGCGAAATGAAAACTGGTAGGTATGCTTTGGAAGGTCTAATAAATTGTCAACGATTATTGGCCGACTATAACAAAAACTGATAAACAGTTTATAAAACAGATAATACCTAAATATAATATTGTGACTCCATCAAGAAGTCAAGATTGCATGGATTCCTAGCCATGTTGGAATCTTCGGCAACGATTTAGCAGACACCTACGCCAAAAGAGCCATAAGCTCTTCTGAAGCTATTTAAACTCAATTTGCTCTTTGAGTGACATCAAGCGAACCGTGCAATCTCTTTTACTGGAATAATGGTAGCACCATTGGTCGTTGTCACAAACCAAACTAAACGAAATCAAACCAACTATTAATCCTTGGAAAAACCCTCATACAAAAAGACACTCTGAAGTCGTCATCAACAGACTCAGAATAGGGCATACACAGCTTACCCATGGTTTCCTCATGAAACGCGATGAACCTGATCAATGTAATACCTGTGGGGAAACTCTAACAGTCAAGCACATTATCCTACACTGTCGTAAATATGCCGACACTAGAACAGCCTTGAATATACCCGACCACTTATATGAAACACTAGGACCCGATCAAAAAAACATCAACAAAATCATTACCTTCTTCAAAACCACTTAACTGTACAAGTCTATCTAATATTATTTATTTCTCTTTTTTTTTCTCTTCTCTTTCACATGTTTTTTCTTATTTGTCTAACCTAACTTTTTCTCATAATTTTTATTTGTCTATAATGTATAAAATATAATGTAATATCATCACCACAAATATTGTAAACCAATAACCTTAGTTGTTGAGGCTATCATTAAATAAAAAAAAAATATTGTGACTGTCGTTTATGATAGAACAGATAAGAATGATTGTCACGCCAATCCAACAGCGCAGGTATATTCTTCGGTCTAAATAAATAATAGTTTATAAAATAATAATTCATATAATTGCATACTAGTTTTTATTTTACTAAGATCGTGCTTTCAGATTTTTTAAACTTTTTTAATTTTCGCATTTGGACATCCAAATGACGGAACAAGTTCCGTTGATGACAGTTTAGGTATCCATTTCACGAAATATTATCCATATCGTGTAATTACGTAAAATGGAGAAATCACGATTCCATTTCGTGAAATGAATGCAAACATTGTCCATTTCGTGAAACGTACAATAACGCGATATGGATGCGACATATATACTTATAAGTTATTAGATTATTTAAATATACTTAAGTGGAACGGGTTTTTTAATATTTTTTCAGTTAACAAAACTATGTACAACTATCTAATAATAATTTATACATTATTCGAAAAAATTCGACATTTTTTTATGTAATGTTATATAATTGTTATAACATTTTTAGTTTCGTTTGGGCATATTAATGAAAAGCAATCATCGACGTAATTTTATACTTTTTCGAAGGATGAACATAGTCATGTAAGTAACTATATATATAATTAATAACTAATAAGAATGCTTGCTATTTATTTTACTATGGATTTTTAATTTTTGAATATACAATATGCATAGGCTGATTTTATTATATATGACTGTCTGAATTATTTGGTTTCGCACGAAACATTCTTGACCAGCGGCGCATGGTTTTTAATTGATTACTATGTAATGGATTACCTTATATGTCATTTAAAGCCTAGAAATGTATTATACATACACATAAATTACTTAGAAGATGATTCAAAAATATCTTACAAAGTTTAATGTTTTTGTCAGTTTGACCCCTTCCAAAAATTCCAACCCGGGAATAACGTTTTTCATTGTTATGTTCTTCTGCTCTTTTTAACTCCTTAGGGCTTAGAGGTGCATTTTGAGAATATATTTTCCCGTTGAACACATCTAGAGTATTAAAAAAACCACTATGTCAAATTTTAAGTCAATACATTTTGTCATTTTTGGTATGTAACGATGAGTGAGTGAGTTGTATTTAAATTTTATATAGTACCTATATATAGGTTTTGACATTATAACAGTTCCACTGTCAACCACAAGGAAATTTGTAAATGTCATATATATCGCGAATGTATCGAACGAGGAAGACAAAGGATAGAATAAAATCAATATTGGCAGTTAATATAAATCGTTTATAATATAGTAATAACTAATAAGTATTTAAGTATTATAAAAATAACTATTAGAATTACAATGGAAGCACCGTAAAAGAGGAATTCGGCATTGGAGGTATTTGAGTTATCGTTTTGCCATATTATAAGATATATAATATACGACTATAGTTATTACGAGTCAAATTATATTATAATATGGTTGTAGGTACAATTAAAACTAATATGAATGTATGAAATTTATAAAAAATCAATGTATCCCAGAACGAATTTACTGCTCCTTCTTTGCATCATTTCTGCATAGACGCCCTTATAATTATTAACTACTCATCTACAATATCTACTTTGATAGTTATCGTTTAAACGATAAAATATATTTTGGTTTGATTGTCGATTCCATTCGGTTTGGCATTTGGCATCGTCATCGTTGTCGTCGTCATCATCGTGGCCGTCATCGTTATCGCATCTACCATCACCGCATTCAGTTGTTGTGATGTTTTAAATTTAGAACGTGTGTAGGCCTTGGCGGAGGCAGCGTGAATCGACGTGCACAAGGAAGCTGGAGACGAATACTCTTAATAGGCTAATATATAACCAACGAATTTGCAAAACTGAGACGTTTGACCATGTGTAGTATGAATTCTCTCCAATGGAATGTGTCCTTTATGGGTCGCATAACTGTAATAAATAATGATGTTTCCAGAGGATGTATGTGTTTTAAGAATTACGTAAAAATAAATTAACATTTAAAATATGTATGATTTTTATCGACTTCAATCGCTATAAAGGTAATTACTATTGTTGATTTTAATAATACAGACCTAAAATCGTTGAACTAAAAAATAAACGAACAGCTTATATGCGGAAAGTACTTATAGGGATCTTGTTAAATTCAATAAACTGTGGCGACTTGAACTTTTTTTTCTTAACTCACATTTAATATCTTTACACCGTCTATTACCCTAAAAAATGATTATTCAATTTATTTAAATACATGAGGTGAGGTTTTTAATATTATTCTGTGAATCACGTAGTTCAAATATTCCTCCTATATATCCGCCACTGTAGTGTTAAATGTGCAAATGTATTATTTTGCATGCACAATATTTGACATTATTATTTTCCAACGAAAAACCATACGACACGCATACGTATACATAGCTGTTCCCCCGCCGATTTGTGGATTTTCGACGAGAAACCGATGAGGAGGACGTGTCAAGTGTACCATGTTTTTCTATTATTCTATACGAGTCACTCGTTCGTCTGTGAGGGCAGACGGAACCGAACGGTGTCGAAGTAAAAGGCTTGAGATCTATGATGCTGAGGTGGGGTGGGGGAGAAGGGAAAGAAAGGAAATATTTACGGAAAACAGGATAACGTATAGTCACACGAAATCGGCGGCGGTGAGTGTTTATTTGTTTAGAAGAAAAAAAAGCATTTACGTTGGCAGCCCCGCGAGCGTGAACGGTAGCCATCGGGGCGCGGGACATATTTTAAATAGCTCGCGACGACCGTGTACATGCGGCGGCGATCGGGACGCGGGCGGCCAATACGCGCTACAGTCGTCCCGGTCGCGTGTACCAGTATAGTGCGCGTTGATGATCATACCAGTGCAGCGCGTAAGAATATCCATCCGTGCACGTGCGCGTCCGTGGTGCTTGTGCGCGCTTGGGGGGAGGACGGGAAAAAAGTTTCAGCGACACGTTACAGCAGGCCGCAGTGTCGTTAACAGGTGTACCGCGACAGCGTTTTCAAGTTACCCGGACAACCGGGGTTTACATTGTACATACAATATTATAGGGGGCCCGTCGTCGGAGCGGTAGAGCGGCGCCGTTTCCGCAGCCATCGGGTTCGATGCGGCGGCGGCCGTCATGGGCGGCGGCGGAACGGCAACGTTGGCCCTGGTGCTGGTGACGGTCGCGGCGACCGCGGTGGTGGCCGCGGTCGGCGCGCGGGCCGAGGTGCTCGGGTACACGGACACGGTGTGGCTGGACCGGCAGGGACCACTCAAGGGGCTGGTGACCACGGCGGGCGACGGCGAACAGCGGCTGGACCGGGTCGAGGTGTACCTGGGCGTGCCGTACGCCGCGTCACAGGAACGGTTCATGCCGCCTGGCGAGTCGCCCACGTGGTGCCCGAAAGCGGCGGACGGGTCGTTTGACCGGAGCTACTGCAAGCCGCTGCGGGCCGAGTACCTGAAGCCGGTGTGCCCGCAGCGGCCGCCCGACCTGATAGTGGCCGGCTCCAACAAGCGGCTGTCGGCCGTCCGGCAGAACTTTCTTAAACGCATCACGTCGTACATGGGCAACCAGAGCGAGGACTGCCTGTTCCTCAACATATACGCGCCGCACGGTGAGTGTCACCCTAATAACGTATTATGTATAATATACATGTGTACCGCCTACCTATATGGCTATACACACGTTTTTCATTTTAAGTCTGCACGTGTACACATACATGAGTATAATATATATGAGGCAGTGGCAGACTCGATGGGGGAGGGACCTGAGCTCCCCCCATTGCCCTAAGTTAGGTTTTATTAATTTACGCGGGCGATGTACATTTTCGCAATTTAATTTAAAACATTCAAAACAATCTTATCGATACATATAGCTCGATTATTACAGACATATTCATAAAAGAGGTTATTAAAAGCATGTATTATATTACTATGAAAAATTATTATCTACAGTTAAAGAAATACCTTTCTCAAAGGTTTTTAAAAGCAACATAAAAACTGTAATCAAAGTTTAAATTTAACATGTACTATTACTGTGAATAACGAAATAACTTTCAAAAATTATCATAAAGTTAAACACGTACTGAGTACTTACATGAAAAAAAAATTTTAATTCTTAAATCAAATTTGTACATTATTAATTAAATTATTATACTTACATTGATTGCATTAAATCAAAATAATAATATCATTACATAATTAATTCATTGCGGGAGACTCCAATAGCTATTGCATGATACTTTTTTGTACTAAATTAATTGAAAGGTTTATTATACTTGTATGTCAGATATTCATATTTTATACGTACATTATTGTATCTCAGATAATAGTATAATTGTATATTCTAATTAAACGGTGGTATTGCGATCAAAAAGTATTACAATCGACTATCCGCTCTAGTTTAGACAAAACTGAGTTTTCGTTTTCAATCTTTACACATCGGTTCACCGCAAATTTAGACAAGTTTTTACCAATCGTCTTTTTAGTTGTCTCTATTAATACTTGAATTTTTTCTACTTGGGCTTTTTACATTGTAGTTTTTGCATAATATTATATTGATCAAAATGCACCAGCTGCGCATTGAGGTCTAAAGTTGCTCATCAGTCGGTATTCGGCGAGAATAAATTCGCACCATAAAGTATTCACTAGAGCTATTTTAACAACTTTTTTATTATTAATTATTTTCGTTAACGTTGTTATACGAGTAGAAAATATTATATTGATCTTTATTCTCTATCGCACATAATTTTTATCGCTAATATTTAAATAACATAAATTGTGAAGAGAATTAAGTGATTATCATATTGTTATATTATTAGTTATGTGTTTTATAATAATCATAATAAATAATAACACGTATCTTATCAAATTGTAAGCATAAAATACCTACATAGGTAACTTGTATGTCTTATTCGTTAAACATAAAAATCAGACGTTATAATAAAAATCAACAAACCTTTTATTTTACTTAATTTTACTACGTTTTAAATGTGTAAAATATATAAAACCAAATATTTTATCAAACACTAAACTAACATATTTGTTTTTTGGAATGCATGTATTGTGAATCCAAAATATTTTAAAATGCTTTAAACATTATACGCGGTCTCAACAATCTGTAGGTCTTGTCATCTCAAGACATGAATAATACATTTCACATTTCGAATTCACATACTAATAAAATTGCTCATGTTGTTTATGGATATTGATTTTAATACATTCAGTGGCAACATTTTTAATTTTCTAAAATTTAAACTATATAAACAATTAAAATAATGCGGTGAAATGAATAATGAATATACAATTCATTATAGTTTATCAGTCGCGTTTAAGAGACCAAGCAGATAATTATCTGCTTGGAGCAATTAATAAAAAACTCTAATAGGTACCATCTGAATGTATTCTTTACTTTTAAACCCTCAATCCTATAAAAGTTTTCTAAAAAGCTCATGATTTTTCTATTGTTGATTAACATTATTACCCTATGTAGTATTGGTAAACTCGTTTCCACTATTAGAAATCGAAAATTGCTGATTAATTATTATATTATTTCGATGTTAATAATCATCTATAGAACCCTTCAAAATAAGTTTAAAAAATATATAGGTATATAGGTATATATGGGTTCATATCATTAATACAAAAAAGTCATTCAATTGTATTATATTTTAATTTTTAAGTCGCTAACAAGCGAATTACACTGTTTGTATTTACTATGATATGTTTTAATGTTTATTTCGAAAATAACAACATTCGTTTACGAAATTTATATTACACTTTGCTTTATTCGTATTTAATAAGTTTGAATACAAATGATATGGACGTGTCTTTTTATAATTGCAAGGTCCAATGAACAACCGTGATAATAATAGCACAGTTCGTTGTAAGAATATGATTTGCATTAGATGTAGTGGTTGTCTCACTCTTCTCATTATGTGATATTTATTTTCTTATCATGATTCAGGTCGTCTGAGGATTTGGGTTTTGTATAATAATATCGCATACATGGATTTTATTCTATTATTTCTAATCCAATATGTTTGAATACGATACCATTATAAACAATTTGAATTATCCATTTAATATTTTCTATAGATATTATTATAATTACCGTAAATATAGGTATATCAAACCGTTATTCATTAAATTATTCTTCTCAACGATTTGAACATAGTTATCTATGATTTTTAATTTGTATCAAACTTCACGGGTTGGTTTTGAATATATTTGGGGAAAATACTTTTATATCAGTTCTTTATTTTTAAGATTTGTTTGAATTAATATACCTCAAAGATTCGTGTTTAAAATTCGATTGGCATAAACTGCACTAGAACGTCAAATACGATAATATTACACACTATACGCTTGGTATTTTTATTCCGACAAAATAACACTGACAAGGTGTTACGTGACTATTAAGGTTAAAGAAATGGCTCCAAACAGTTCCATGTGTTTGCTTCCGGTTTCTAATTACTTTTAAGGAAAATATAGTTACAGGATCAGTGTTTGCCGCAAAAGTGACATTTTTAAGACCGAAACGCTTAAACGGGCAGTGATTATATAGGTGTTAAAAATAGCTCCCCTTCGGCCATCAACTACCAAGTTAAAATATTTCTCTCGACTACAGTTTCTACGTAATATATTATACTAAGCATTTAGGTTAATGACAATGACAAATAAAAGGCACTAGAGAGGCAGACATATACGTTATTATGATTTTATGCGTTCGCGATCAATAAAAATTAAACTCACTATAGGTATACATACATATAATATGATTATACGTTCAAAATAATTATTGGACATTATGGTATATATAATTGTGCCTAAGTTTAGAATATTATATTGTAAAATTATGACTGATGTCAATACTCAATACATATATAGTTATATGAAGGGATTTTGTTTATATAATACTAACAAAAAATACAGCGAAAGAATTGTTAAGACTTTATTCGGAATATTTTTTATGTTTACTTTTTCAATTTACTTGCGTACTATACAATTCGTTTTGGCTGGATTATATTAGCTGGTATAGTATCGATTACAATTATGGATTTGGGTTAATAATCGGGACAGCAACAGGCATTTAGGTTAAATCTCTTGGATTTTGAAATGTTCCAAGAATCATCTTTTTATTTACTCGATGTGTTAATATTATAGAATAAGCTTTATCGGTTGAAAAAAAACAATTACATCATGGGAAAATAAAAGCTTATTTTCTAAGTAGTTAAAAAACGTTAGGAAAAACGTTGGCACCTATTAAATAGTCAAATTCTAAAATAGAATTTGAATATTTATAAGTTTAAAGACGGTAATATTTATTATTATATACTATTTATAGGAAATAATATTTTACACAAATCGATCTATCTGTGCTAAGTAATTTCAAATATATGAGTGTTTTCGTATAGGTACTGTGGTTTTATTGTCAAGTTACGTAATTATATTATATAAGGTAAATAAGAAAATTATTTATAAACAAATTTTAAGTTTTTGAAAATGATTGCTACTGATATTTTATTGTTCATTGTTTTGTCCAGAAAGCCTTCAACAATTTTAAATTAACATGGGACAACAACATTTTTATTTTGAGTCAACAAACTCACAGCATCGCTCACAAATGTCAGTATTATTTAGAAGTTTAAATGATATAAATTAACTGAAAGACAATTCTTAATTCTTTAATTGTTTACTTTAAAGTTTAAAAATTTCATTAAAATACCTAACAGCATAATGGTATATCCAATTATAGTAACTATATGAACTAGTGTTTCATCTTCTGGATATAGAAATAACTACTATCATTGCCGGATGCAGCGTTGACATTTGTTCAAAGACATTTGCATTATTAATCTAACCACTAAAACCAATTTATTTAATTAATGAAAAAATCATCTAATATATAATAAATAATATTAGGTATAACAAATAATTTCAGCGGCGTGACAAACTAAACATTCAAAATAGCTAGCGAACTTTTACTTATAACACACGCCCACTCACCAACCCACCCGCTACGTTTGTCACTCTATAGACTAATTTCAACACAATCGTTATTGAAATAACTCTTTCTACTTACTGAATAAATTAATGTAATATTGAAAATTTCTTTTTCAAAATGTAAAATAAAATACATTCTTTAAGTTTTATTTTTATAAAACTCACATAGTTATATTGTATAGTTGAAATGCTTCTCGATTAAAAGATTAGACGGTTAACTAATAATTACATTAAAACCATAACTCAAGTCTCAAACTAATATAACCTATAAAAAACGTTTTCAGTTTTCATTTTATAATATTGTCATAACGAATAACAATATAATAAATACTATATAGCCCTAAAACTATGATGAATATATCAATGAACACTGAAAAGAAATATACTTATATACTTTTAGACAACAAGAAAACCATTTTATTTTATTTTTCATCATTCCAAATATTTTATAAGAATCGGTTATTCAATTTTTTTTTTTAAATAAATAAATTTATAAGATATATATTATCTTCTGATCAATAGGTATTATCATTTTTGCAGTATAATCAACAAACAAAACAATAATTTAAACATTATTAGTACCCAAACATTTTTATTACCATTACTATTTATTTTTCTATATACCTATAAAATCTTATTATTATATAGGTATATGATTTTTAATAGTTTGTTGATAATATTATTATATGCGTGGAGATATATTTAGGGACCAAATTAACTTCTGCTTGTGAATTAAATGTTTCTCTGTAATTTACGTGCGTTTTATTATCTCAGTGAATAATTATAATTTAACACTATTTATAGGTATTAGGTAACTTTTATTCAGGAAGAGGGGAGATTTTAGGGTCACTTTTTGAATTTTTTTGATATGCGTAGGTTTTTAAACAAACCCCTGACCTAACTATAACTTTTTTAAATTAGAATCAATTTAAACGTAGAAAAATGCAATTTATATAATATTTAAACAGTTTCAAAATAGAAGATCTGGAAGAATCTGGAATAATAATAGTATAAAATCAGGCCATAAAAATTGTCACAAAAAAATTAAACGACAATTCGTTATTGTATTTTACACGTCGACAACCATGAGTCAGTTAGCGTATTTTTAGTTTTAAAAATACACGATTTATGTCAGATAGAGTGTCTGTAAAATGTGTCATTCCGGGTCTTTACTTCCGGTCACAAAAAGGAAGAAAAAATGTCATCGGATGTCTATAATGTTTTTATAACTAAACGTTAAGGGCATTATAATACTTTGAATGTCGTTCACCGTGGGATAATCATGAAAACTTTTTAATTGATTTTTGTGTTTCATGAACATGATTAAATTCTTAGATAAGTTAAGTCGATTTTGTATTTACGTTAAATTAGAGAAATGAGTAGTGTTATAATAAACTTATTTAGTAAAGACAATTTTAATAACATATTCAATCTCTCCAACTACAAATACGTGTATTATAATAATATAAAATAATCTATACAAGTAAACAGCTCGAATTTTCGATGACTTAAATTACATCTTCAAATTCGACCGTGTGCTATTTTCCTCAAATGTTTGCCAGCGAATTAGATTTTAACTAAATAAGAGTCGATAATAGAAAAAGCTGTGATATCGATATAATTAATAGATATACAGTAATTATACCATCATAAAAAATTCGCAAAACCAGTGTAATATCACTGAAGATTTGTTTATGTGGAGTATAATAGCTTCAGAGAAATGGGATCACAATATAATCTACAACGGAGATAAAATAAAGTCACTATAGTTTAAATGAATATCAGAATATTTAATTACATATTTCATATGCATGTAACCATAATTAGTAATTACTGTTGATTATACAAATTGTGATGATGTAAACTATACTTTGAGTACGCGCACAAAAAATGTCAACCATGCCAAGAATTGGAATTTGGTTTTTAATTTTTAAACGACGAAAATATGAGGTTTTCTAAAATATCTTTTTCGACTGTTTACTGTCAAACTACATAATGAGATTTTTGGCATGTATAACCGCGAAGTGTAAATTATAGTTTTGCGTATTCGCTTTTATTTTAGAATTATTTTTTCATCACATATCTTTACGTGTTTCGTACCTAGTACACAGTTAGTAACTATTATATAATAATAATGATATAATTCCTTTGCGCTAAACCACAATATAGGGTGCATATCGGTTGAACGATTTACTGTCCGCAGCAGATGTAAGTCCAAGGACATGAAGTATTCCAAAGAATAATTAAGGTCGCGTTGAAAGTATAGTGTCGTACGAGGCATTTATACGGTAAGTCGTTTTAATAATGACGTCGTCGTCATCATCGTTGCGATCGCCGGCCGTCTGTTCTCGGTCGAAAAGAATATTATTATATAGATCGTGTACACGTGTAAGACGCGGCACGCGTGCGTGTATAGAAAAAAGCATTGACGACAAACCCTTTGAACGGACGCGATCGTCATAATTTCTCATCACGTGTCTACTTAGTCGCCACGAATAATAATCATAACGAATGCGGTGGCGGCGGCGGGGGTAAACGACCTCAAGAAAATGCACGTGGTCGTTTGGTCTAAAATTCGGATGTAGAAAAAAATAATAGTTATGCTCTTAACACGTGTTCCCCCTCGCCCGTCATTCTGTTCGCTTGACGAGGGGAGTGGACGAACGCGGGAGACCCGGCTAAAAAGATATTGTACCGACCAACTGCAACAGGGCGAGGGAGAATGACAGCTGCGAAGATGGATATGGTGGTGAGAGCTGAACGAGTAGGTATATAGCGCGTGTGGGTACCTTATTACGTGTACTACGTATGTAGTATATATGTACGCTCGCCGTTATATTGCCGTGATAAAGAGTCCGGCAATCGCGTCTACCAGGAACGTCGTACACTTGTTGGCTCGGGTTCAACGCGAACAGAATATATATATATATATATATATATATATATAATGTATATACATATGTGTACATGTATATAAATATAAATATATTATACATACGCGCACACAGATGATTACTATAGTTCCACATAGTGGCAATAAGCGGCACCTTTTCACTATTTCGAGGCTAAATCACCTTCGTTTTTCGCGTTGTTTTTTCGGATAGGGCCGCGGTGAATTAGGCGTCGATCGTACGATATTTTTTCTACTACACGCATAGATATGTGTTTAATATAAAGTGGTAAAAAAATAAGACATTCAAATATGGCAGCATTTTATCTACTGGTATAGAGTGGATTGTTGTAGTGGCTATATTGTTTGTTCTTTACCTTGAAAAATACGTTAAAAAATTCGATTCTTATGGACATTTTGAACTAAGTCACGAGTGAATTCATTGCACGCGTTAATCGGTATCGTTATTTATAAAACATTTTGTTTTGTTTTGGGAGGGAAGAAATTACCTGTGAGATCAGTGGACAGTATTTATATTATAATTAATAGTTATCACGTGCTAATGTGCGTTGATGTGGAAATAAATATGGAAGTTTAATTAGATCGCGTAGACGAATGCATAAAAAATTCCAGGGAAGTCGTGTACATCACATCGTGTTCACCTGCGTGAGAATATAATATAAAGTGTAGGTGTATTGTATTATAAATTGAAGCGCCATCGAATGCGTTTTCCACGCAACAAGCTTATGGTTATATACGAACATTTTGGCAAACCGTTGCTCAACGAGATGTATGTTTTGGCGTTTACATCACATGTAACTATGTATATACATAAAAAACAGGCGCATACTAATTTAATTACGAAAAAAATAAAAATAAATCATAGAATGTGAATATTCCTGAAAAACAATTCTCAAATGAAATTTGAAATTTTTGCTGAAAACGTCAACGACCGCGACGAGGACAAGTTCTGCCGTTTTTCATGAGCAAAACGACTCCGGATCATTATTAGTAGATGAATACCGGATACATCATCAATATATATATACACACGAGTACTACAGACTACAGTTAAGTAACACAATCAGATATCAGTGTGGAAATGTTCTACTTTTCTGTCAAAACTCAAAAATACTTTAGGAGATAATAATATAACGTGATTAATTGACATTAGTATAAGTTGTCTGCTATGACGATCACACAAGGATCATGCAGTATACTTATAATGGTATACGTAGTGGCGAATCCAAAATTTTTTTTAAAGACACACATTGCAATGTCAAAAATTTTACCAAAAAGAAAAAAAATCAGGCAAATTATTTAATGTTTTTAATACAAATAATTTACTTAAATTTTTAGTCAGTCATTAAGTTAGAACATAATTTAGTCATATTTTAGTATGCGTTAAAAAAAAAAAGAACGGGTGGGCCTCGCTTTGCTGTACAGTTGGGGGTGGAGTGTACCTCGTTTATAGGATAGGTCATTATTACAACGGATTTGTTAAATTTGAATGCAATGATAGATATCATTGTATACAAATAACGATTTTGAACGGAGTTAATATGTTTGTCTAAAATGTGTATATAATAATATAGTATTTTATATTTAAATTGAATTATA